>JBBPKI010000121.1:0-41110 GCA_038089155.1 Nevesoporus exiguus
ATATCATCACGCAATGGGGTACCCATGTCAGCAAGAAATACGTCGATAAGGAAACGAGCAAGAAGGTCAGGAAGGCTAGCGAGCCCTTCCTCAAGTGGCTCGAAGAAGCAGACGATGGTTCTGAGGACGGGGAGTAACTTTGATGTTATATATTTGGTTGGTTCGAGTGTACTGCGCCTGTAACTTGCATATGATTTCTTGTTCTCCTGGAGCTTCGTCGGAAGTCGAACTTTGCGGACACTTCGAGGTTTCAGCCAGGGACTATTGCAACAACGTTAGCATCTGCGCACCCAAGGCTAAGCAATTAGTAAAGAGTGAGGGCGATGCACCCTTGGAAATGTCACGACCGTACATTGAATAAATGAGGCCTCGTAATTGATCGGACAAAGTAGTCTGACGCGGCCACCTATGACGTTGCCGCAGCTCGAGGAACGGTAAGCACGCCACGCGACCTTTGCACTACCTCCAATGAGAATTGCTCAACTGTGCAGGTCACTATAATCTACAGTGGATCTGGTTACTACGATAAAGGATTGGCACAGTCAGCTGTCCTGTCTAAGGCAGACGTCCTGCCTGCGGAGAAACATTGCCAAGCAAGGTAATTCTTGGTTTATAAGGCTTGCCCCCTCTCTTCGGAAAAGTTGCTCCTAACCACCATGGATCCAAGTTACAACAAGCCACCCTTTAGAGCACCACACATCGAGGACTCGCTGAAGAGAGTAAGGGTTCTGTTTGGCGGCAAGATCATTGTCGACACAATTCAGCCCAAATTAGTGTACGCCGCGACCCTTGACAGTCGTGGATGGCAGCCCAACTCTCTTGTTTATTAGCTGGGAGCATCCCTACTATCCCACCTATTACTTCTCCCGTCAATCGGACTGGCCGACTTCTGGATCGTTACAGAGGTCTAACCAAGCCAAGCCTGAAGAAGGCACTATAGTCTATGATCTGGTGGTTGGCGATCAAGTGGCCAAAGAAGCCGTGACAGAGTTCACCGGCGAAGGAAAGCACAGGGAACTCGCAGGCCTTTACAAACTCAAGTTTGCGTCCGCGGATGCATGGTTTGAAGAGGATGAACGAATCTATGCGCATCCGAAGGACCCATACAAGGTGTGCCTTCTTTTGTCGTGTTTCCTGACCAAATTTCATTCCCTACGGAGCGCATCGACGTGCTCCAAGCCTCTAGGCACGTTCGCATCGAGGTAAATGGCGTCGAAGTGGCAAATACACAAAGGCCATACTTTTTATTGGAAACCGGGCTCCGTAGGAGGACGTACATCCCGCTCGTGGACACCCAGGTGCATCTTTTGAAGCCTTCGGACACGGTTAGCCTTTGCCCATACAAGGTCCGTGCTCCTGATCGACACCCTTGCCGCGTCTGACTGAAATCGAATTAGGGGTGGGCAAACTACTATGACGTGGAGTTGCCCAATGGCGAGGTCCACAAGGATGTTGTATGGTATTATCGCACTCCCAACCCCGAATGCGTCAGGATCGCGGGCCTCGTGGCCTTCTACGATGAAAAGTTGACCGTTTGGATCGATGGCATCAAGCAGAAGTGAAGAGCTAACGGTCGAATGAGTATTTTGTTGGTGCTATGATTTCACTGTGACCGCAGTATAGTTCCGTTGTACAACAGATCATTGATCACCTGACTGAATGAAAGAAGTATACTAGACAGTGTAACTCATAAAACCCATTGCAATGCCATCATAAGCTGGTTTACGGACCAAGTTCTATGGACGTCGCACTCAGAAAATATCACGGAGACGCTCAAATACATAACATACCTTGTCCCATGGGCAAGCCTCACCATAGTCAGGGAAGGCGAGCGGAATCCAAGAGTACTATGGTACGAATTATTAGTGTGGATAATAGAGTGTGCGAGGAAAAACGTGCCTCGCTGGTGTAGTCCCAAACAGTAATGCCGACACATCCTAAAACCATCACACAAGTTCGGACGACAGACATGTAATCTGCCTTTTGCTGTGTTAGGTCCGCGACCGTTGCAGGGAGCTCAATTCTATCATCAAGCTCCGTTATGGCGACTTCAAGACCAAGTGCAGTGATTCTCTCCATATTAGTCTGGAGTTCTCTCGGAGAAGCTCCACCAAGAATGAAGTGGCTTTCGAAACCAATGCCATGGATGGGGGTGTTTGCCGCCAAAAGGCCCTCAACAAGCTGCACCATGGCATTGATCTTGGGGCCTTCGTGGATATCCATTGCGGTCACAATCGTGGAGGGGAAGTCGTTTGAACCTACCTGGGTACTCGAGGTTGTACTCATTGATGTAAAGTTTGGCACTCGGATCCGCTGCGTGGGCTGCTTGTAGCGCGATATTAATGTAGGATGCGCCCAAAGTGTCGTAAAATACGTTAGAACGCATTGTTCCATCATCGTTGAGGGGTTCTACAATAACAAAGACTCGATTAACCGTGCAACAACGAAAAACTACCTGACTCACCATTAATAACATCCCACGCATCTTGGGACGGTATTAGGAAAGAGTACAGTGCACTCAATGACGCCACTTACATCTGCCAAACCCCTCGTTTTAGTACCGGGCCATGGAGGAGCACCGAAAAATCTCACATTTCCCCTGCATAATGCGAAACTTCAGTTCGTACATGCGTTTCGATGACTGAAGTCAACGTCTCCGGTGTCCATTTTCCATATTTAACCCAGCCAGGAAGTTGATTGTACCAGATGAGGTTGTGACCTGGAGGCCGAGTGAGCACGAGGTTCAGTGGAGGATAACTCCTGCAATACCTCTCACGATCTTCCCTGTTGCCCTTGCAAGGGCAATAATCTGGTCGCCACCTGTAAAGTCAAAGACGTTCTGCTTAGGCTCGGTCGTATCCTAACGAACATTCTCCAATTCAGATCATGACCACCGAGTTCTGTGAAAATCATTGGCGTACCCATTTCATGCTGTTCGCAGGGGTGAGCTGACCGAACATCGCAGTGTTGTTCAGGATCGTGACGTAGGCCGTGTCGATCAACTCTGGGTTGTCGGTAGCGGTGCCAAAGTAAAGCTTTCCAGAAGCCTTGGCAGCCGTGTTCAGTGCCACAACTGACGTCGCTGTCGGAGCAGCCGTTATGCTAGTCTGAGCGACTGGTATTTGCACCAATGCAAGGAATGGAGCAAAAGCCAATGGCAACATGATCTCGGCAAAGGACAGTCTCTGAGGGAAACGATCCAGAGGTCAGTCTCGCGCCGTTATATAGGTCGTACCTCATGAATATGTCGCCGCAAGTCAGCAACTGAGCTGAGAACCTGGTACAGTAGCAGATCCGACTGCGAAGGAAAGTGGGCTGTCTACTCAAAACTTGAACGGTCCTCTTACTTTACAACCAGCGCAGTTGAAACAAGATGGACTGGTTGCACCCCCATAATTACAGTCGTTGGCAAGCACCGTGTTGGCAGGGACTGAGGGGTGGCGATTATGCTGCACAGCGGCCATACGCTGACCCGAGGACAGAACGGAACTGGCTAGTATCTCTGCGGAATGCATATATTCTACTGCATGGGATCTACGGGCCGACAGGCTTACATGGTCGTCAGTCGAGTAGTAAATCGGTGGTATATGTCTTTTCGTAGTGTGACGCTTGTCTCCCTCAATGGTGTTCCTAACTGTGCAAGAAAAAGCCAGAGGTCCACGGTAGCGAGACCCCGGGTCCGGCTCAGCGGACCGCTCGGAGGCTTACGGTTCCAGCCACCGGGCAGTCGAGCCCGTGCTTGAAACTTAACCAGTAGCCCCTTACCTCAGCGATGTGCAGGCCTCTTGACAAGTGTCCCCATGTCGCGCCTAGCAAAAGGTACTGTTCTCGCCCATATCAGTGATGCCACTCTGGGGGCTTTTGCTTGTGTCCCGCCCTCGGAAGCTCTCAATCACTTAATTCGATTCTTGTCGACGTGGAGCGGTACCGAGTTGCGTACCGCCTTTCTCTTCTCATGACTTTCA
Organism: Nevesoporus exiguus; assembly: GCA_038089155.1. Taxonomy (NCBI): domain Eukaryota; kingdom Fungi; phylum Basidiomycota; class Agaricomycetes; order Boletales; family Boletaceae; genus Nevesoporus; species Nevesoporus exiguus. The sequence goes on from JBBPKI010000121.1 coordinate 3,966, forward strand.
CTCATGTGCTGCTCAGCAAGTTGTTCACGGTAAATAGTCATGACTTCACAGAGCCATACCTCAGGACTCATCCCCCTTTCCAGCTCATCGAGTATACTATGAAGCTTGTTGCCCCAGTCCTACTTGCACGGGCGAGGTTCCAGCATCGAGTAGGTCTGTGCAAGCAACCTACAAGCAGCCTCGCGGCATCGTTGACAAGTTTTTCTGGGATAATTGGTGATTTCAAAATGCTGGGCAGATTTTGGGGTAAGTGGTCCCTCCATTGCGGCTCGATCAGCCAAGTGAATATTTCCATGGGACAGGTCTACTCCCCATCCTGCAGTGGATGATATCCATGGAAAGGAATCCTCCACCCACTCGTGCCCTCCTCACGATCGAGCGCTTACAGGGATGGTCCATGCTAGCGTATTATCCGTTGGAGCATCTTTACTACTTGCGCGCACATAACCTCATTCCGACCACAATCCCATCTATCGCATCACTTTTCGGACACTCCTCAAAGCGAGTCAGTCTGAATGCCAAATCTCTTGCCATGTGGTCTTGCCGTGCATGGGCAGTTTACGTTATCCTCCAGTTTGCTCACTTGATGGAGGACAGAAAGCTACTACTTATGAAAGAGAAGACTTTGAAGAAAGGAAAGGGTGTTGTGGTAGAAGACAAAGAAGATCTACGGAATAAGTGGGACTCTTTCTGGAACGAAGTTGTAACCAACTCTGTCAACTTACCGGTGGCACTCCATTGGTGAGTTGATTTCTCCAAGGTTCGCCAGTATCTCAAGCTTCCTAGGTCCCTCGAACGGGGCATTTTCACCAATGATGTACGTGTCTGCGTCCGGGATGCGCCAAGCTGACACCCTATTAGATATGGCCTACTGTTTTCGGCTTCATGGGCGCATTGGCTGCCTTCCGGAGTGGATGGAAAGCCACCGCCCTTCCTTCTCTGAGAATAAGCGAGAGAGGTGATGCATCTGGAAGTGACCTAGCGGTAACAGGTGAAAAGGACGAGAGTCATTCTTGAGTAATTCTGTCTCTTTTTTTTTGCGAGAATGCATGCTAACCAAACATAGTTTAGTTCCATCTCCTGCGATGGTATCAATTGACTTTGCCAACGTCTATTCATCATCGGTGCGAAGTGTATTCGGGTAGACTCGAGCTGCCAACAAAAGGCGTGTGGAACAAAGCACCTATGCGTTGACATCCCCATCTCTAAGGTTGCAGAAAATATGCAACACCCCAACGACGCGGTTCAGTGGTACAATCGGTTTCTTAACAGTTGTCTTCAAGTGATTTTCCGTTCAATCTCTAATCTTGGAACGGAGTACAGTGCACAGTCGGTTGCGAATTCCTTGTGCTATTGCGCCATCTGGTGTCATTTCAGGACGTTCTGAGATATATGTTCCAGAACACACCAATGCCTGAAATACAAATTCACTTCGCAAATGGGTCGATCGGCTTTATGTCTGATCAGGATATCGATTGGTGGGTTGTATTCCATATCAAGCGTCGTAAAGCCCTGAGTACGTTGAACCCTAGGTGCCAACTCATACCTAAGTTGGTCGATGGAATCGTTCCCCAATTTGCAATTCTCCGCCGTAAGAAGCTATAACTGCATTCAGCTGTGCCTTGAAACCATTGCAACCTTGAGTTTGCTCGCTGACCGAATGAGAATAATCGAGGCACGTTGGCACATTTCCAAATCGAGTTGCCAGAAGAGGTGTGGATGCTCAGCGCTCAGCGTTCAGCCGTTGGCACAAGACCCCACGACACATTCGCTGAGGCACAGTGGGAAAGAGCGGAACCCCATAACATCGACACCAAAATAAGGAGATCACCTGCATCTCTTGATCTCCTCAGCGGGAGTAATACCAAACCCTGGTCACAGTTAGAGGGTAACGTGTCCCGCTTAGTCTGTGATGCCGGGTAGCATTATCGGCAACCTACGCCTGTGGTTTGCCATCCAAAATTAGGAAGCTTTGTGGTTGGTTGTTACTAACTAGTTCGCAGCCCTCATGCACATTTACCTTGCAGCACTTCATCAACGTACTTAGATATGCGTAACACAAAGTGCAACCTTGGTTGAGTGGCTTTGCAGGCTTCGGATGCCCTGTGTAGTTATCACAGAGTAACTAATTGAGGACTGGGCACTGAGCTCTTGTCCTCGTGATTTTGCAACAAGTCTTATGGGATAGGCCCAGCATCATACTCGTCTTGAACTTCTTGCAGAAAAGATAGCAACTACAACATGCATGTGAGCACTTGAACCTGAAATATACGCTGCTACACAACTCACGAATTGGTGACGCCGAGCACCCATCAATTTTCCGGGCTCTGTCTTCAGTCTATCCTGTATATGGAGAAGTTTATCGTAGAAGTGTTGAACGGCAGTATCGTTACGGCCCGGTGGGGCATGCAGAGGTCTGAAAAACCTATGAGGCACACAGATCACTATGTGATTCAGTCTTACTGGTTCACTGCTGCGCTGTACGCCGCGCACCGCATGATCCCTATTGGTACCTCTCTCAGTTAAGTACTTGCAGGCTTCAAGAGGACCGTGACGCACCGAACGCGCCGATTGCATCCAAACGGTCGGCGTCCTGGACACAATGAAGTTCCGTGCATGTGGTATACCACTCTCCGAGTTCGCCACTTTCGCGCAGCTTCTTCTCCGTTGTCCAGGATACATTTTCCACAATTTTTACAATGAGAGCGGCCCGCCCATCAGATATCAGGTCCAGTGCATAATCTTTAGCTAATGATTGGAAGAATGGCAAGAAATACGCATGAGGGTCGGCAGCTTCAGCAGCCGAGACATATTTCTTGTCCAATACATCATGCAAGAGTGCGGCAAGATCCACGACTAGTAGATCAGGTGTTTTATGTGCAAGTGAACGCGCAAGAGACAAGGCTGTCTTCCTTACGCGTTGTACTGACGAGCGCACGCCACGAATGTCAAATGGCAGAAGGACCACTGAGGCGCCACAGGAAGCCATACCATGAAACACGTCGTGAGAGGGATCATAGCGGGCCATTGTCGCGATCATAAGTTTCTCAGCTGCTGTGAGAGCAAGCTGCTCTGTTGCAGAGGGATATGTATTGATGATCATTGGAGATGAGATTGCATCGGATTTCGGATTCGACTTCCGATGGCAACTGCTGCCGAGAGCGGGGATTTTGTACAATGCTGCCTTGTTGCAGCCTGCAAGCACACACTCGCGACAAACTCTCAAATTCGAATAATGGGGGCACCAAGGAGACATGCCCTACTATTTGTCACTCTTTTACTGTGTCTCATTCTGACTACACACACCGCATTCTGCTCTGAACAGTCCAAGTTAGTCATACGGGTGAATGTCTCCATATACCAGGCTACTCTACACTGCTAACTGCCCGACACGTTACTGATGACCAGGAATCCGATATTCGTGAATGTGCTGCCGTAGAGAAGCTGAGCAACCTCAAACGTGCTGTGGAGGATAGTGAATCTCCCATCATGCGACAGGTGTTTGGCTGGTTATTCCCCTTTGGTCCTGCCTGGAACGCAGGTTCGTTTTCCCGTCGTATGATGAACTTGACACGTTCGTGAACATTTATTGCAGTTCTGGGAACATTTTACATCAGCTCGTGCGTCTTTCAAGTTGATTTCGAAGCCTGGTTCGCTGGGTAGTTTGCCAACGTTTCATGTTTCAGGGTACCTAACTTTATCCTTGCGTTTATTCCCGCGGAAATCGAGGCGGATACCCTTAACACTATGACCGCCTTTGCCGTCAGTTCCGCTTTCAACCAATATTTTGAATCTCATACGTTGTGCAGACGGGCGGCCTCCTGTCTGATGTCTTTCTACACTTGGTACCCCATGCATTCCTTGGCGAACATCAAGATTCGGGTGCGCATTTTGTCATCGTGGATGACAAACGAAATGTACTAATCGGGTTTGCGAGTTTTAATTGATATATACCAACAGCTCAACGTCTATTTGCAGGCTCGGCATTTTTATCGGTTTTTCTGCATTCTTCATCATGGAGAAGTCTTTGAGGGTTCTCGGTGGTAATGAAGGAGACGAACATTCGCACAGCCACTCCCACTCACATGTACACACAACGGCCAACGCTGTTGCTTCCGGTGTATCCATTACGCCGTCGGCTGATGGTCTGCGGCTCAGGGGTGGAGAGAAAGAGGGCATAAGCAGCCAATCAGAAAAAGTTGACCTGGTGCATTCAGGTACTGGCCCTTCGAAGCTCTCGGCTTACCTGAACCTCTTTGGTGACTTTGTGCACAACATGTAAGTACTGCGCTCTTTATCCTCGTTGTGTTACCACCCGTATTAATTTCCTTGCATAGAACGGATGGCCTGGCGTGAGTCACCAGACATCTAGCTACACCTCTGATTGAGTTTGTCCCCAGTATGGCTGCGTCTTTTTACTCTTCCCCCCTGATCGGCGCAACTACCACCCTGGCTTGTTTTGCCCATGAAATACCCCACGAAATTGCGGACTATTCAATTCTGGTCCGTAGCGGATTCAGCAAACGACAAGCTATGCAGTCCCAATTTCTGACCGCTGTTGGTGCATTTGTACGTCCTTACAATCTCGAGTGACTTTAGATTCAGAATTTGCACTTGATTTTGATTAGGTTGGGTGAGTGCAATTTGGACCAGGCGATCGGACAGCCAATTATTATCTACCTTCAACAGTACGTTCATGGGCATAGCAATTCATAATCTGTCAACCTCCGGCGCGGAGCCAGTATCAGTCGATTTAGCGGCTGGCGTGAGGCAGGACGCTTCCGGAATCCTTGGCACCACGGTGCAGCCTGCAGACTTGGTGAGGATGTTGCATAATTTGGTGCTCACGTTAGCTAACTGGCCTAGGTAATCCCCTTTGTTGCCGGAGGATTTCTTTATATCGGCGCTGTTGCCGTGTTACCTACGTGAGTCCCGAGTCAAATGTTTGTGTTCACGTTCGTGACTCGTCATGAACACCAGTCTGCTAGCGGAGAGTAAAAGTGGAGCGCAAGCACTGCGGGAGGTATGTCAGCTTCCTCGTTCTGATAGGTTCGAACAGTTGATGAACTTCTCAAGTTCGCTGCAATGGCTTTTGGTGTCTTATGCATGTTTTTAGTCGCGTAAGCCATCAAACCTGTTCCGTTGCGCTGCTCTCACGCTATTTGAACTATTTTCAGCTGGAACGAATAGGTGCGACGATCGCATCTGCTCGGCAGCGGTGACACCTGTCCGCGCAGTCATGCTGCCAAGCTATCCATGTTTTGGAGTAGTGTACTTGGATACCAGTAGAAACTTATTCCCCGAACACGTTGAAAGCGCAGTGGGATGATCCTTCCCTGTATTCGGAGCGGATGCCGTGAACCGTTTAAATGAGAGACTCGCGGTGTGCGTGCCTTACTCGTTTGAGATGATGCTTCCCTGGGTGAAGACGTGATCTTGCAAGAGTTGGTCGATTTGGATGGGATTCAGTCATTAATATTGGATCTAGGGGAATGCGGCGGGACCAGATGGCTGATGCCGTAGCAATGCCGGCGAACGTGCGTGCACTGTGGCAACCCTCCTGGTCCGCTTTCGTACACTTGCTGCTTAATGAAAGCCACAGCTTAATTTCAGACACACGACCACTTGCTCTCAAAAACTTGCAGAAAAACTTCCATTCTCTTCCAACGCCCTTCCGACGCCCTTTTCTCGACGCGTTGTCCCGTCTTTCCTTCACCGCAACTTTGTCTCCCCCGCGTCTACATTAATTCGCCGTAGTACCCCTTTCGTCCTCCACAGCATCCAAGCTGTCACGTCCCAGGTCGGGAACACTTACTGCCCTGGTTGAAAGCGTTCTCACTCCCATACCACCACCAGCCTGCAGCCCACTGCACAACTGTAAGACAAGACGACCAAACGTCCGCAGTATTCCAACTCTTTCCTCATTACTCCACCCATTCAGAAGCATTTCAGTCCTTCCCAAATAATGGGCACAAAAGGACGTGAAGTTCCTCGCGTAGTATGTTGCGCTATTCCCATCACGAGCGCTGGAAGCAAGGTGCTCGTCATTACAAGTCGGAAGCGCCAAGATCAATGGGTCTGTGCGTACCTCTCCTTCCTTCATCTTTCCTTCGTCCTATGCAATGAACCGTGCACTTGCCGCACGCATTAGTTTTTGACTAGACTGTGATTAGGTTTCTCCTGTTGCCTCCTGAGCTGACTTGCCTTTTTATAGTGCCAAAAGGGGGCTGGGAGCCCACGGACGTAAAATTGGAGGCAGCAGCCTCACGGGAAGCCTTAGAAGAAGGTCTCACCCTTTGTCCCTCTATCCGTCATCTCATCTCCTGATGAATGTCCTATCCCATTCACTGCCCCCACCTTTGAATTCCAGCTGGCGTTCGTGGCAGAATTACACGATACGTGACAACCATCCAGTCGCCTTCAACAACATATCACTTCTACGAGCTTGAAGTGTCGTCTCTGGACAAAGACTGGCTCGAAAGCAAGGAACGAAGAAGAGAATGGGTCGACTACGCCGAAGCTTCTCGAAGAATTGCATGGAAGCCTGAACTTGCACAAGGGTTGTCGCTATCGTCGCTGGCACCCCAGCGATACAATTTTGCGTAACTGCAGTTTTTCATTGTGCTTTGGGTACCGCTGTGCGATCTTCTGACCTTCTCTGGATTGTCGCACATCGAATCACTGCTGAACCTGTTGAGGCCAGCTTTACATTTGCTTAGATGTGCATGGACCTGACCAATACTCTACTCTTTTTGCGTATACCACCTCGACCTCGTCACACCCTTCTATCCCTGCATAGTTTGCTCCTCCATGTACCACTTACACTACCACTTCACGGGTTTTCAACATAGATCCGTGATTCTGGCTAAACGAGGTTTCTTACATTTCATAATCTAGATAGTTTTGCTGTGCGCATCTGAATTACCGGTATTCCAATGGTGATCGGGCGTTCCATTACTTCAGTAAGCGGGATTGTTTGTCGCGTCAGCGCTGATTTTACTGACCCTTTTTTTTCTTTTTCTTTTGTGGACAGCCTCGATCCGCCGACATGAGCTGTTGTAGGTAAAGCCTTTCCCAGTTGCGCGTTGTCCGCTCTTGCAGTCTATGTAATGGGAGGGGCATTAGCCCTCCTGTTTTCTCGTGTCCCTCGAACCTTTCGCCTCGCCGGAATTCTTGATCACTGCCAACAGACACTGCTCCCAGGCACCACAACACCCGAGAGTATCGGGTTGTGGTTGCCAGGTAATACTTTACACGCCCATTCGATCAGCAGTTCTTTGATGGCAAGCCCTCGACCAAGTTTTCATCGAGAAAGTGCGCGATGCACTCGACACAATTGGCGACACACCAACTAGCGTCACATTCATGTTCCGTGTAGGCAGATCATACGGTTTTGATCGATAATTTACTTCCTGCAACGTCCGACAGCTTCGCATTCCCAGCCCCGAGATATATATATCTGATGGACTTGCTCGTTGTCAGTACTTTAGTGCTGAGATCCGTCTATTCTACTCAGACGTCCGTGTGCATGACCATTCGATCGTTCGTCATCATGTAGCTATCGGACGGTGCCGCTCCATAGCTCCATAGAATATGATATAGACTTGGCTCGACTGTTGGTATCGGGCGGGTGACTCAGCTCAGGGTATGACCCGACCGCCTGATGTATGATCCGGGACCCTTGCAAAAACAAATCCGCAGTGCAATGGGTCACTCATCTGTCTCTTTTTTTTTTTTCAAATTCTGGCGCTACAATGTATTCAGTATTTTCCGGGCTGCTAGTTTTTCAAAAAGTGTCTTGGGATTGCACCCAGACTGAAATGACAGCCAGGTTCACGTGCGACATCCGTCTCGGAACAACGATCCATTTCCCCGGTTACGGTGTACCTAAAATAACTTGGCATTCTAAGTACTAGATACAAGGTTGTAGAGTTTAATACCAGGTGTACCATGTCGCTGGCGCTCAGAAAGCGGAGGGTCCGAGCAAAATAAGGTTCTCGTGTACGATCTAGACTGATACGATCTGGCCATGTTTGTGTTTAGGGGCTCTCGTGGCTTCCGACTCTTCCCGACCAGCGACTAGCTGAGACAGTCGAACATTGGACTCTAGAGTGGTGGGAAGTGAACAAGCTAAATGCTCTGAGGAGTGTCGACGACTGATCAAGGGTCACGATCGTTCAACGAGCGTAGTACCGCAGTGCGACGTAGTAGGAAAATAGAGCCACGTAACGAATGACCCTAAAACGGGAAATTCGCGTGTGGGCAGCCACAGGTCCTAGGAATCCACAAGTCGTCAGTTCAGTGCAGCCGCCGCATCGACATACTGTGCTTCTTCCTCCACACCTGGACACTCAATCACCCTCTCCTCGTCTCCGATGTCGTTGCTAACCCCTTCAGAGTCCCGTGCGTTTCAGACCTTTCTCGATACCGCTGCATTTCCACTCCCAACGGACTGGAACATGCAGCTTGAGATCTCCCATGAGCACATGCCACCAGCTCATGGAACGGAGGCGCTCACGAAGGCGACGAAGGATCTCATGTCTCTTGATGGGGACAAATGGCGGTACCCGCTTGGTCCATATACACCGGGAGACGGCTCGGTTACCTCAGTGCGCAGGCAACACAACGATCCACTCCCACTACTGTGCTCGACGAGGCAGCAGCGGTCCTTTGCTAGCCATGCCGATGAATCCGGAGTGCCGAATCCACTATCTCTACAGCCTGGGTCATCAAACTTGCGCGCTCAGCTTGCGCAGCCTCCGTTCCAACATATCATTGATTCTACGACGGATCCAGGACGGAGTAGCGCAGATTCCCATCTGTACGATCGAAGTTCGTCGTCGTCATCGTCCAGACAATCTCCCGTCGATTTCTTGACTTCATCGTCGTCAACTGCGAGGCTCCCATCGACAGCGAAGAGATCCCCTCCCCCCAATGCAAAACCGCCGGGAAAGCGACATCGCCCTTCCACTTCCAAGGACAGCCCAGACGAGATGCAGCTATTGCCTTCAAATAGGGTGTCACTGTTGTCGCCGACACAGAAAAAGGCAAATCACATCCAATCTGAACAGAAGCGGAGAGCAAATATCCGCAGGGGATATGACGCTCTTTGCGAAACCGTGCCAGCGCTCAGGGAGGCGTGCCAGGTGGAGGACGAACAGCAACTTGCGGATGGTAAACTCAAGGGTCGGAGAAAAGGAAAGGGGAAGGCAAAGAGTGACGATGGCGAAAGGATTGATGGACGGGCGGGGCCCAGAAGTGAGAATGTCGTGTTGTCTAAAAGTAAGTCTCGTCGTGCAAACACTACTATAGGTTTAACTCCCTTTTCAGCCATCGATTACTTGCAAGAGCTACTTTCAGATCGCGAGACTTTGATGCAGCGATTGCATGCAGCTCGCAGGGCCCTGCCGCCTGATCATCCATTACTTTATCTCCCGCCAGACGCACCGCCTCCGCTGTGGGAACGAAAATGGACAGGTGGGGAGGAGAAAGGCAACGACGACGACGATGACGACGATGACTACTAGCACATATGGTGGTTTCATGGTTCTGGATGGAGTACCCTGAAAAGCGACAGAAAGAGTGGGCTATGACTGAGTGACTTTGTCATTCGGCATCCAACAGACATGAAGGGTTGTGTTATTATATCTCAGTTAATGTGGTTGACGGCTACGGAGTGTATCATCAGTCTGGGTAGATGTTGGTGAAGTGTTCTAGTTATTTGCTTAGATACCTTAGACGCTAAAGTGACCTATCTGGGTTTGAGGCGACATTGACAGCACGAGCCACATAAATTCACAATTTGTTTGACTCAGTCAGTTTCAGCATCCGACAGTCTAAGACCTTCAAGAGAACAGGGACAACTTAATGACAGAGACCCCTCAGCAGTCCCGAAAACGAAAATATCGCTCAGTAGGAATTCGTAATTAATATTGTGCGTGATTCTTAGCCATCCTAATCCCCACTTGGCGTGCACTGGCAGGGTGGTCCAACCCCAACTTGGGTGAAACGGACCATCGATGGTCCTGGTATCTGGGCGAGCTGTGTCAAGGGGAAGGAAAAGCAAACAGTTGGTGAACTGTACGACTTGTTTGAATCGGTGAAGACCAATATTTCTGCCCTAAACTGACCTGATCTAATTACAATCAGCTAGCTGCTGAGCTGTGGCCGGAGGAAGGGAGGGGTCAAACTGGTGGACGGCGTACTTCGGGCGATGAACAAGATAACGTAGACTTGGAAGCCCAAATCGCGCAAGAACTTGCTGCCATCAAGCGTCCACGGACAGAAAGGCAGTTCGGTGAGTAGATAGCCGGTTTCTCTCGCATACTTATTCCTTGATCTTTTCTTCTAGTTAATTGCCAGACGAACACCGCTTGCAGTGAGCTGAACGTCTGTGTTAACGTCGAACAAGGCTAATTCCGATTCTGCCCAGTGGTCTTTATTTCCTGTAGGCCCCCGATAGATCCAGTCAAGCTGATTGTCACACATGCAGAGAACGTCCGAAAGACAGGCGCAGCGAGAACCAAGTGCGGATACCATCGTCCCCGGAATCGTCTGATCACACTTATTGATATGGCGAAGGTACACTCATAGGCTTGTCCCGGTTTCTGGATCTTGTGTGGCAAATCTTCTAGAGATACAATCCCTGTGCAGACGAGTGTTTGCACCTTTTTTTGCGGAGGCTGAAAGAAACACTGACACCCCTCAAGTGCATAAAGTGAGTCCTGCAATTAACGTTTCATTTTCCTTCATGCTTAGGGATTACTCAGTACAAAATGGAAGTGCGAGTGCGAAATCATAGCACGTTAACTCGGATGGATGTTGTTGAGGAAATAGCGAAATGCATGCCTGAAAATTATGTGGTCGACCTTCATAACCCGGACGTATTTGTCCTCGTAGAAATCTTCAAGGTGTGCTGTTCTACCATTGTACCGCGTAGCGGACACTCAAGATTGGCTTCAGAGCGTGTGTGGTGTTAGCATCCTGAGAGACTATTACAAACTCCATAAATTCAACGTCACGACGTTGGCCAGCGAGAAGAAGGCAGTAGAAGACTTCAAACGCGAAGCAGGACGCGTGCAAGGCAGAAAGTCAGATGAAGTTGACCCAACGTGCACTGCCAGTACGTAGCACTAGCCAAACTCAGGAGGGTCAAGGGTAACGCACATGCATGTATATCACACCGGGCCCTTAACGAGTATTATCGTTCCACGACCTGAAACTTTGTAGCTTATTTACATACTTGATTTGGGAGCAGTGTCGTTGACGCGCGCGTATCCACACTTTGTGAAGCCACCACACTGCCCGTGAACGCGTAACCCTTGCAGAAGCATGGCTGATCCAGTGGACTCAATGCTCGATCTCATGCGGCGCCTGCCGCCAACCCGTGTAGAAGAGAACATCAACTCTCTTATCCAGATCTGCCCAGACTACGCAGATGATCTCCTCGGTAGTGTCGACCAGCCACTCAAAGTGCTGACAGATCGCGCGACCGGCAGGGAATATCTTGCCTGCGATTATAACAGGGATGGCGATAGCTATCGGTGAGTTTACTTCATGCAGTGCACTGCGTTCCGAGGTATCAACTGTTCTCTTTTGACGATGAAAGACATAACTGCTCGTATAGCGTGACTAACACCTTTCTCCAGATCGCCGTGGTCCAACGAGTATGACCCGCCGCTAGAAGACGGAACCACCCCGAGTCCAAAACTACGCAAACTAGAAATCGCAGCGAATGAAGCTTTTGATACCTATAGAGAGTTGTACGCATTCCAGCTGCTGCATCTATTTCTCATATAGATCTTACCACCCTCGCCACCTGCGACAGATATTACGAAGGGGGAGTCTCTTCTGTTTACCTCTGGGAATTGGAGGATGGCGGATTCGCTGGGGTAGTGCTACTAAAGAAGGGTGGGTCCGCGATGGCTCCTTGACAGTCTGTTGCGCTTCTGTATCCTTTAACTCTCGGGACTACGGGCCAGTAATACTGATCGAGCATCTTCTCAGTGATGGACCCTTCGAGTCTAGATGAACCATCAGGATCATGGGACTCCATACACGTCTTTGAAACGGTTGAACGTGGGAGGCAAGCTCACTACAAGCTGACGTCTACAGTCATGCTCCAGCTCGTCACGCGGCGCACCGAGGACACTCAAACCCAAGTCATTACTACAGTAGAGAAGAAAGCTTCTGATCACGGCTCGAAGTTATCGGGAGAAGTTACCTTGAGTGGAAGCATGACTCGACAGGTGATTTACAAAGACTATAAGCTTCTTGATGCAAACCTTGCTGACTTCTCGTGTCTTCCACGGCCCAGACAGAGCAAGACTGGCCCTTACAGGATTCTTCTTCACATATCACCAATACGGGAAGGATGATCGAGGAGATGGAGATCAAAATGCGTAACCTTCTTCAAGAGGTCTGTTCAATTCCACTAGTGGACTACATGATTGATGAGATCGTCTACAGGTGTACTTTGGGAAAACACGTGACGTTGTGTACGACCTCCGCAGCGTGGATGATCTAGACAAAGCAAGAAAACAAAGAGAACTACAGAAAGAGCTTGTCGGGTTTATCAAGCGGTGAATTTGATATCTTACAGTGACATGCAATCACTACGCCGGAAATTGGTCCGTAGATATCCCAGCGGTGATTATGTATCGAAAGAGGCTACATCAGCGACCGGCTAGTTGTGCATCAGCAACGGGATTAGCGTGGATCGTTATCTAGAAATCATTTTTAGTGCACCGTTTTGCAGCTGTGTTCATGTCCTACATGGCTGAGCTTGACTTCTGTGAGGGGTCTGTTTTTATTGTTGACGGGGACGCGCTCCATCAAGTCCAAAGTGGAGTCGGCACCATCAATCACTTTCCCAAAAATCGTGTATTTGCCATCAAGGTGTGGCTGCTTCGCATACGTGATGAAAAACTGTGATTTATTGGTATCGGGTCCGGAGTTCGCCATGGCGACCATGCCACGATTGTTGAACTGGCGGAGTTGACACACGGGTTTTAAAGGGAGAAATTACGCGCGGAAAGACTGCGCACTTTAAGTGTGGATCGTATCTCATCTGCGAAGGGCTTGCCCCATATGCTCTGACCACCTTTGCCTGAGCCGGACGGGTCACCAGTTTGAATCATAAAACCCTTGATATTGCGGTGAAATATGCAACCATTATAGTAGCCAGACGCGCAGAGGGCCAGGAAGTTCTGGGGCACGGGGATGAGAACGGGTATCAAACTCGATTACCACGCGGAACGTACTTCTGCAGTTTTCGACACAGCTTCGCAGAACACCTCAATCTTGATAAATTAGGGGTAAGATAATGACAGGTTATAAAGCTGTAGAGTGCACCTTGAGTTCGCCATGGGAGGTATGAAGGGTTACAGACTGGCGGTGGGAACGGTGAGTATATGCGCGATGGTGGCGGATCTGATGGAACTGACCATGATGTGACCTGCGTAACGTGCGTGACAGTTTCTGGGTGACCTAAACGGATTGCGCGCCTGCCAAGCACTGGTCGAGTGCACCGGCTTTGAATAAGCCCGTGTGCTCTTTCGTTCTTGATCTCGAACCACCACCATGATTCGTACATCTTCCATCCGCAGCCAAGATGACCCCCTCTCTGTTGCAATCCGGCCTCCTGTAACAGAGTCGGAAGTTGATCGCCAGGTCCGACTGCAACAGGAGGCAGAGGCTCGCCGTATATCCGACCAAATTGATGAAGACCTCAGACTCGAGCGCGAGAAGCTTAAAAAATCCAGGGGCGACGTCAAGGTACTATTGTCGTGCATATCTGGCTTATGACTAATGTCGTCTGTTGCCGAAGTTGCTGCTCTTGGGCCAGGCCGAGTCTGGCAAGTCGACACTGCAGAAACAATTCCAGCTCATGTATAGCCCAGCATCGCTCGAGAGTGAGCGCATGTCCTGGAGAACCGTTGTATATTTCAACGTCGTCCGTTCTATCAAAAAAATCCTAGTCACTTTGGACACGTGGGATGACATAGACGATGATTCTGACTCACAGAGTACTCTGGAACGCCAAGAACTCAGCCAGGACGACACTTTTCTAGTCGGGACATCTCGTGCCAGCTTCATAGGTTTGCAAATCAGCGAACTCCCTTCGGATACAGAGCTGCCAAGCCCTACGGCCTCAGGCCCTGCAAAGTCTTCCTCCGTCGCGGATTTGCGCCGTCGTCTTCTACGCCTAGTAAATACCGAGCCGCAGCTGGGAGACCGGCTCAGCGGTGGCATTTCTGTGTCAGGATCTGGCAAAGGAGAAGTTTATGTTCGCAGTGGCTGGCAGGCAAGAACAATCCATACCGGACAGAAAATCATTGGAAGGCGATCAAAGCGAGCTGAGGCGGAAAGTGCAGGACCACTTCATGAGCGTCCCGGTACAGCTATGTCGACCGACGCCAGTTCGGACGCTCTGGTGGACAACGTCGCTACAATGTTGGACCAGTTGCGCGTGGACATAAGAACACTTTGGGAGCACCCAGTTGTTCGTGCTCTAATTTCAAAGAGAAAGCTGAAGCTCGATGAGTGGTCAGAATTGTAAGTTAGCGCATATATGCGTGCATCGTGCTGATAGTCCTCTCCTTCAGCTTCTTAAATGATATTGCTCGTATCTCTGCACGAGAGTACATCCCTTCGACAGGTAGGTTTTAACTGGTTCGATTTTACGCCACTGTTGGCTGACTCCAGCAGACGACATTCTCCACGCTCGTATCCAGACAATGGGTGTCGCCGAACATATCTTCGACGTGGATATCCACGGGAAGAGCGTATCATGGCATCTTTATGACGTGGGTGGTGCTAGAGGACAGCGCCATTCGTGGGTGCCATATTTTGATGATGCAAACGCCATCATTTTTGTTAGCCCCATCAGTGCCTTTGATCAAGTACGTTTCCCCTGATGAGCTCGCGCTTGACTTGATTTGATGCACCCGAATACAGTACCTCGAAGAAGACCCTCGCACGAACCGTATTGACGATTCTCTGCAACTTTTTACCCAAATTTGTTCAAATCAACTCCTCAAAAGGGTCCACCTAGTATTGTTCCTCAGTATGTCTCCGTGCGCATTTTAAAATTGAAGACTAAAGGAATATTCATTTGACAGACAAGACAGACATTCTGAGGAAAAAGCTTGAACAAGGCTTGTCAGTCTCCAAATAGTAAGTGTTGTTTATCTCTTTATTTCATCACTCACGTAGAGTAAGCATCCTGTCGTACGGAGACCGCCCCAACGAGTACGAATCAGTGGTACAATATTTCCGGGCACACTTTTTGCAAGTCCATAGGAGGAATAACGAAAACCGACGGGTTTTGTATACCCATTTGACTAACGTTACGGTTAGTGTTCTAGGCTCCGTCGCATTCCATTGACGTGTTAAACTGTCACAGGACACGAAAGCTACACAGAGTATTATCGGTAACGGTAGGTGTTCAATTTACCAACACCGTGCTATTCCTTACTGGAGGGTTATTCAGTCCGAGACTCCATCTTCCGGGGTTACTTACAATCAGCTGCTTTGGTCTGATTGTTTCGTTGCTTCTGTCTTTCGTCTTCGCATGTGTGAAACTTTGTGTTTATAAGATGTTCCCAGTAGATCCTTCTCAGACACCCCCCTTGTACGCCGAGTTTCCATCCACCACATGAGAATTACTCTTGTATTACTGTGCTCCCGCACTTTGCTTTGGCCATTTTGCTCGACTACTTGCATTCCCTCATTCATTCTTGCTGCCCCCCTATCCGACTACATGGCTTGTTACATCGCACTTGTTGATATCGTTGTTGTTTTGGTCCTGTGCCTGCGTTTCACAGCGTGTTCTCGGACATATACGTACTCGCGGTAATCCACTGTAACTTTATCGGGCCTCCTCCGACAAAGTGCCTCTGTGTAGTGTTTGACGCTTGCAACGCCTGCTTGTATTGTCAACTCCACTTGCATCGTTCGACGTCTCTTCCGACTTCAAACTTCAGCCTTGTTTCCGTTTCGACAGGATCAGGTTGATCACTTGATGTCCTCGTCATGGAAAGCGATTCCGAGCTCGTCAAAGTCACATTCTTTCCTCCTCTGCATCATCAACGCAGAATATGGATATTGGACACCCTCCGGCGTGAGCAACTCACAGAGGTTCGTGTAGTAGCAATCATATTAAAGGTGTCGTCCACGGGTGCCATCGCTGATATGAAACACACAGATCGTAGACCTTGGTTGTGGCGAAGGCGCCCTCCTCGCGACACTCTGCCAGCCTGCCCCTTGGCTGAGGCCGAGTCACTTTCAAGACGACGATCATGAGCTTTCCTCGTTATTCTGCAACGTCGGCTTGAATGACGAAGATACACCCGATCTGCATGCGACGCGCGTCGCAGGGCTTGACATTTCACCTTCCGAACTCGAGATAGCCGCCCAATACACATCCCCTGTTGCGGTAAACCCTCTTTATACGCGCTGGGAACCCTTGGGCGTTGAATTATGGAAAGGGAGCGTCGACGTGATCAACCCCGCCTTTGCTAACGTACAATGCATCGTCGCCAGCGAGCTGTAAGGTTCCATCCTGTCATCTTGTCATTCCTCTAACTCACGGGCACCTGGTGGTAGCATTGAGCATTTAACAGACGACGTCCTCGTCCAAGTCGCCCCCATTGTGCTTGGTGTCTACCGACCACGCGTCTTTCTCGTTACCACTCCGTCATACACGTTCAACCCCCGATGGTCCCCACCGGGTGCCACGGATCCGAAAGGACATCCCGACCCGACCGGACGCACCGACCGGATATTTCGGCATTCCGACCACAAGTTCGAGTGGACCGTTGACGAATTTGTGCGGTGGTGCGAGGGTGTTGCACACCAATGGGGATACGCGGTGGAGACTGCGACTATAGGGATACCCAAAGAACAGGACCCTTGGAAACGAGACGGAATCTTGGGTGGTGCCACTCAGGTCGCCTCTTTTAGGCGGCTGGATGACCCCTTCTCCAAGCAAGCTAGAGAGCATGCAACACAGACCGTTCATAGTGCAAGTAAGGAACTCCACACACTTGTGGCGAGGCACCACCACGAAGCGCATCCACGCGCAGGATACCCTTCAGACTTCAAGGAAATCGAGGAGGTGATAGTCCTCAAGTTTCACAAATGGGGAGAGTCAATCCTTGGAGTTCAGGAACTCTGGTTCGCGGATAATCTACCCGTTTTGTGTGGCGGGTCCATAGACCTCATGGTTGACGTTGCGGAACGGAGTACGATGCTAGAGGTAGTAAGGGTTACTGGCCAACGACGCGGAAACTGGAAGATTCAATTGCTCGGGGAGGTTACCAGCCAGTCCCCCGAACAAACCACGCCTATGGAGAGCGAAAGCGTAGTTTGCGAGGACAATGAGTCCGACTGTGATGTCGGAGACAGCTCGTTCGACTCGGGCATACACATGGGCATGACCTATAATAGTGTTCCGTGGTGCCCCGAAGACGTTGGCTGGACTCAAATCGGCGGACGTGCAGATAGTTGGGCCATGAACTGGGACGAGGATAGTCCAGAGACGACGCGCTCCGGGTGGGGAAGGAAAATATGAATACCGTTGAGCGAGCAGACCACCGGCATGGAGTGGATTTCGGAAAGGAATCCAGATTAGTATCTAGCTCATGTACATCTATCAAAACTGTGCCCGGTCAGACTATGTTCATGAAGACAACAGCCGAACCGACCGGTATCTAGCTATGGACGGGCATAGAGTGTCCATACTCATCAGACCTCCAGCACCGATCTAATAGGCACTGTGGGACACTCCGTGGTGAGTTCGGGCGGTTTGACACGAGAGGGCTTTGTACCAACCAATGAGAGGATGCAACTGCGCCATGTAGGTGATCATCCACATGAGATAACAACACGAGAGTGTGAGCAAAATGGCGGTCCGAATGGTTCTGCATTAGCGGTATGCTCAGTCACAGGTTGCTCGTCGGTTTCGAGCTGACCACTCACGTTTGTTGTGGGCCCTTCGGAACAAATAAGTAACCACAGGCCATCAGTCCGAGCACGACCACAAGAATGAAGATGACAGTGAACATTGAGGCCATTGCGAGATCCGTTTGGTTGGCGGGTTCTGTCAGAAGTATGATGCAAGCTGAGCGTTGAGTGCCGACTTCCGATTTCGAGTCATGTGACACGCAACCAGAACCGAAAAGCTGGCATCGAACCGACTTATTATTTATTATGTGAAACAAAACAGTAGATATCTCTATTAATCGAAGGCACGACGTCTATAACAGATATTACGCGGTTTCTTGGGCATCGTGATCATGGTCTGGATAGGGAAGGTTGAGCGTGTGTCATAACTGAGTCGAGAAGCATACGTACATGATAGTTGTGCTCTGGCAAGGGCTGATCCAGCTTGACCTCTACTTGGCGCAGTATCGTTGCAAGAACGGTCCCAAGTTGCAAGTACGCGAACTAAACAAGTAGGTGAGCCAGCAACCAGCAAAGGAGATCTTCTGATCTACCTGTTCGCCGATGCAGCGGTGTCGGCCAGCACCAAATGGTTGGTAAGGGCTCTCTGTACCCTTGCTCACAGCGCCAAATCCGAAATCGATCTTCTCGCCGTGTTCATCCGAATATGATTTGAAAGCCTGAGCGGCCACACCTTCCGGGTCGCTCCACCGCGTTGGGTCCCAAGTATTGGGGTTGGACCATATCTCCGGATCGACCTGACTAACACTTGGAGAAGCAAGAACGTAGTGACCACGGGGTACAACATAGGTGCCGTCTCTCGAAGGCGCAGCAAGAGTGGGAGGCACAGGGACATCAGAGCGAACATAACGCATGATACTGTGGATGGGTGGGTGAAGGCGAAGCGTCTCACGAATAACCGAATCCATGACAGGCAGTTCACGAAGTTCCTCGTATGTCATGCTCCTGAATGTACCATCAGGGTTGCCGAAGTATTTCACCTGCTCTTGGTAGAATGCCTCCCTGAACAAGGCAATCAATATAAAGCATAGGTTCGGTAAAAAAAAAATTGAATTACTGTATGTCCAAGTTTTCCGCGAGGTGGAGGAGAGCCCAAGAGCCAGTGGCTGAACTGGTGTGTTGGCCAGCCATTAGAAGGGCAATCATAATGTGGGCGATCTCGTGGTCCGGGAGTGCTCTGCCATTCCGATACTTCTGAGAGATGAGTGCGGAAATCATGTCCTGTGCGTCCTGTCATAGATATGAGCACCAGGGAGAGCACGTGGAACTTGACACTCACGATACCGGACTCCCTACGTTTCTGAATGATACTGACATAAAATTCACTCATTTTCTTGTGGGCTTCGTCACGTTTGCGGTAACTTTCCAGAGGAAGGTTTGGGAAGAGGAAATTCAATGGCGTGAATCCACCGTCCAAAGAGTTGAACAGCTCTGAGAATGATTTGTCCAGGCTCTGACGAACCTCACTACCCTGAAGGGTCCGTGATGCAGTCAAAATCGTGATCTGCGCCATAATCTCTGTAACATCGAATCGTGCCCATTCGTTGATATCGTTCATTTGAAAGATCAAGAAGGCTGGATCGGTCCTCATAAAGTGGTCAACCTCGTTTTCAATCATGCCGACATACGAGCGGAAATTTTCGATTGAGAGAC
Source organism: Nevesoporus exiguus (assembly GCA_038089155.1). Lineage (NCBI taxonomy): Eukaryota > Fungi > Basidiomycota > Agaricomycetes > Boletales > Boletaceae > Nevesoporus > Nevesoporus exiguus. The sequence continues at coordinate 23,586 of JBBPKI010000121.1, forward strand.
CGACTTTAACAAACTTCTTCTGCTCCATGAATAGCTCGTTGGGGACGTCATAGACCACATCCTTGCCAAAGACTGGAGTTGTAAGATGCTGAAAAAGGTCAGCTAATAGTGCGAACCGCCATGAAATGTAGCTCACCTTGTAAGCGTCCTCCGCCGAAAATGCCACCGACTTTCCGCCAAGAATAAAGTTGTTTCCTTTAGGACCGAGCGCGACAGTGACTTTACGACCCAACAGCACAAACGTGAAGACGTCGCCATACTATCAAGAGGACTGAGTATAGATCCAATAAAAGATCATGTAGACGCACTTTCTCTCTACATCGAGCAAAGAAGTTCAACGGGTCATTACCATATGAGACCGCAGAGCCAAAGATAGGTATAATGTGAAACACCTCCGGAGGGAGTGAAGGGTCGCGAGGAAGAAGCTACAGACGTGTCAATTTTGGTTTCGTATGCACCAATGAACACATACTAGCTGCCGCAGGACGTTGAGGACGATGACAATGAGCGGTGAATAAAGGACAGCAATGAGAATAGCGCGTCCGGGCGAGTTTACAATATAGTTTTGGGTAGAGTCCAGTAAAGTAGCAGCGTAGCCCGCAGTGGGCAACGTGCTGTTGACCGACATTGAGAACGAAAACTCGAGAAAGGAGCGATGGGAAAAGAACCGGGAGGCAACACATCTTTTCTACCTCCTCAGTCGTGCTTAATTTGCTTAGTCAGCAACATTTTCTGAAATCAGGCCATCTTTGAGCTGGCGTCACAATTGCTTGCTGTCATGATCGTCACGTCCTGTCACACATCCCAAAATCAAACTCAACTCGGTGACTTGGAGTGTGCCCCTCTTTGTACCATATGTTTTCTCCAGTATTCCTCAAACCAGTGCCCCAAGTAAGTACTTGTAATTGTGCCACCATTCGACAGGTGACACGGGGGCAGTTCAGCGTGACTATCTTAGTCGTTGGGAATGCCGAAGTTAGCAGTGGGTGGGATAGTATTGAAGACATGTACTAGCTAACTACCATGCCATACTCAACTCTCTCCAAGTGATAGATGGAGTCGAGGTCGAGGACCCACTTCAACAGTCTTTACCCGAACCTTGACAATATCGCCGACTCCTAACATCTCGCTCGGCGGTGCGGGCAATGAACCAAACAGTCCAAGCGTGGGTATGTGGCAGACGAATGAGCTGGCCATCCCAGTTCCATCAAGGCGCGCGCCGGAGACGGTAGCCCTTAGGGATCGTAACGGATCGTGGCGGCCGGGCTCCAGACGGGGGTCTTCTATGAAACGTTTGATGTACAAGTGGGACCAAAAGTCAATATCGAGCCTTTCTGCTTGCTTGTGTTCCTTCTCTTTCTTCTTGATTTCGGGTGCATACTCCTGCAACCACGTCTGTGAGAAAAGCGAGGTGTTTGCTCCGGGATTCAGTAGCGCATGCTTGATTTGCCAATGCGCAACAAGGTCGTTGTATCGTCGTAGCGGCGATGTGACACGGATATAACCTTCGCCGTCCGGAACGCCCATACTCCAGTGCATCGCAGGCTCGAGTGTGTGCTCGACTGGAGGTATGAATAACTTGGACTTTTGAACAGCGTAGAAATCAACGTGACCATCCGGATCCCGTATTGCAAGCAATTTCCGGACGGCTTGGGCATCCCCAAGGCATACAGGCGGCTTGGATGCTCTTCTTAGCATTGGAACTCCGTGTTCGAGAGACCAACGAGAGGCCACGCGACACGCGGCTTTCATACATTCCGAGATGATCATGCGTGCGCCGGAACTTTGCATTTGCTGGCCCACGACCTCATAGGCTAAAGTTGGGAAACCGCGAAAATGATAGGGATCGGGACAGTCGAGAGGGGTACCAGTGAGAGGTTTAGGACTGATTGAAATCTTGGCTTTGGACAGCGCAGTGTAGAAACAATTGCTGGAAGCCAGGTTGCGTTGCCTATGCCGCGAAATTGCTTCAGTGATGAGACGCAGACTGTCAATATGCCCGGGGCTCAGGTTCGTGACGGGGAAAGTGGGAGAATAGCCGGGAACATCAAACGGACGGAGCGATTCATAACCCTTGATTGACCCGAGGAGGTGATCCACGCTATCATAATCCACCGTCACGATATTGCGAACCAATGCTGCCTGGATCTTGTAGTCCACCATGTCACCTGAGGCGTCGAGCTTGAAACTGAAGGTAAGCACGCGCTCAGGGTGTCCAGAGCGCGAGTTTGCGCCCAAACTCATCTTCGATAGCGTCAGGGATTTGGGGAGCATAGGCCATGTTCTGTGAGCAAAATATGCTGTGAAGCCCATTTTGCGTGCTTCTTGTGCGAAGACGTGCGTGGGAGGTATAATGGAAGTGGGATCTGCGACATGGACGTGTATCCATACTGCACCTTTCTCAAAAGGAATGGGTTCGATCGACAAGCCATCGTCTAGTTCTTCAGCGCCCACATCGTCGACGACATAGACAGGCAAGTCGCCAAAGTCGTGCCGCAGATGTTCAATCGGATCACGGAGGTAGAGGTCCTCGGGACCGAGAGGCGTATTGTTTTGCGGGCTGGCCACGGCCCATTTGGTTAGATTCTGTCGGACTATCCGCTCCTCGGCAACAACCTTCGCCGACTTCTCCTCTGGAGTATGGTCTAGATCAAGTTCTGACCATCTTGTTACCAAGTCGTCCCATGGAGCTAGATGGCCCAAGTCAACCAATACTTGATGGAGAACCGCAGCGTCGATGACCTCGGCAACTTCCAGTTTCTTGAGGATGGTCGTAACAACGGGGGAATAGGGGTCAGCACGAATGTGGCGACGGCGGTGAAGAGAATGATGCAGCACATCAATAATCAAGCGATCTTCGTGTGTATACCGGACATCCGTGGCCAACTCCTGGGTGGGGGGTTCATTCCAGGACTCTATGGAACGCTTTCGATTGGCAGCAATGATCGAACGGGCTTTGACTACAAATGAATCGATAGCGGAACTCGATTCGTGAATTAGATCTCTGACGGCAAGTAATTTGTTTACGTGGGCCTGCGGACGGACGGCCCAAACTTGGACTGTTCGATGAGAGGTGAGATGCGGAACAAACTCGACAGTACGGTTCATGAGGTGGCGATGCGTCGCTAGTAAGCTATAATAATCCACGTTTTCTGAGTCAAATATAAGCCTTGCAGCCTGCGGCACCGTGACGGTCGACCAATCGTCGGAGCTTGGAGACCTAACGAGGGGGTAGAGAGAGATGTTTCGGCTCCCGATGGCACAATAGGACTGGGCAACCCGACGCTCGATTTCCCGAAGCTGCTTAAGAATCTCCACGCGCGCATTAATCTCTGTCTTCCTAGTGGGCGATAGAGCGATACCGGCTCTCTCCACGAGATCACGGCGGACTATTTGTGGAATTTCGAAGAAGACGTCGGCAACATAGTGAGTGATTATATCGCCAGAAAGGCAAAGAGAGAGGATATAATTCCGGTTGTCAACCAAAGCGTGACCAAGGACAATTCCCGACGCGGAAGTCAAACCCCTAGGATATGGTAAGTCAACGATAAGCGCAGGACGTCATTCATCACATGCCTACGAATGTCGACATATGTACCAAGCGTCGGGATATCATTTGCTCTGGGCTCGCCCATTTCGTCTAGTTCCGCAGCTGAGTCTGGCGTTATTTCTTGCCATGCAGTTAGCTGTTTAGTTGGCGGCTTGCGTTGACTGCCGGCAGCCTTGACATCTTTCTCGAGTCGCTTCTCTTCTCCTCTTAGCGACTTCTTGTACTTCCACCCTGAAGCAGGTAGTACTTTGGACCTGGAAGCCGCGTTGATGAGCTGTTCCGTGATTTTCGCAACGCGTTCCGTTTCGTCGGGGAGACGGGTATGCTCGGAATCTTGAGAGATGCCAATAGACCTTTGGGCTGGATTTGAAAGAGACCTGAGTTGCTGGTGGAGACATTCATCGAGGACATGGCACGGTCTGATATCTCTGAAGCCAAGAAGTCGAGCTCCCCGACAATGCATGAGGGGAAGAAAATGCTAGCTCACCCGGTGGCTATACACTTGATCGTTTGTACGTCCACCTGCACATTCTCAACTCAATCCGATGCTCAAACGAGTGGAAAGAAAACGAAAGAGGCGGGAGAAAGAAGAAGAGTTTGGCTTGGATGACGACACGAAGGAAATGATGGGCCTGAACGATACAGACTCTGGTGAATCCGATTCAGGCTCGGAGCAAGACGGTTCTCAGTCCGAGTCGGACGAGTCCGACCCAGGCATCAGCGAGGATCAGGATCAGGATTCGATGTGCGAGGGTGAAGGCGCCGACGAGGATCCTCCGATATCGGTTGAAGAGGCCCTCAAAGACCCAATCTACCTCATTTCCTTAGACCCGAGTGTTCGCGGGTGCGTAGTGTGCAAGGGGAAGCTCATAAAAAATGCGGGAATGGCCACTGCGCATAAGAACGCTAAAGTATGTGGAACCCCACAGAAACTAACGGATTTCCGCTGAGCCTTGGTTCATGCAGGGGCACAAGCGGCACTTCGAAAGCTTCAAACGACTCTCTGCCGGTACGGATCCTCGTAGCAATGCTTGGAACCTCGTCCGGGTGATTCAGTCTACGTTGAGCGTGCAAAGGGTAGAGTCGCAGAAGCCGTCAAGTCGAGCCGTGAAACGCGTAAGCGTCCCATCCTTCGCAAACCTACGTCGCTGACATGGTATCACTCCACAGCAAGCCAAACAGGCAGCCATACGCGAAAAAAGGAAGCGTCATAAAGAACTAAAGGCGAAAGCCATGGCAAAGAAGGCATCGAAAAAGCTCTTGGGGACCCCACCTGAAGCCGACTTGCGGTGCTCTCCGGAGTCAGAGAGTCCACAGGAAGTGTCTCGGAAAAAACGGAAAACGGAGACCAAGACCTCGAGCAAGATTCGGGATGTGGCAGCGAAATCAGCTTTACGCACCAAGACTTCGAGTGTCAGCAAGAAGTCGAATCTCAAGTCCAGGACTACAAGTACAAAGAAAGCCAACAAGCCGCCATAACCTGGTGGACGCGCAGCCTATGGGGCATATAGATTGCATAGATGGCTCTTTTGTGTAAAATCTACCGCCGGCAAATGGCTGAGCCTCGAAGGTGGATCCTTATGAAGGCTGAGCTATGTCAAAGATTGCAATACCCTGTCAGTCGCCTGGATGATCTATAACCAGGTTAGCCTGAGCCCTTTAAAGTTGGTCAATGTAGACACACCTGGCGGATATCTGGCCGTTCCTTTGGGTTCGCCTTCAACATACTATCGATGAGGTCCCTCAAGCCTTGAGAATAGGCCGAACTTGGATGCTTGTACTGTGCGTTTAGAACAGCCATAGCAATAGACCCACCCTGTTCCGTAGTTTGGGTGTTCTCAAATGGAGAATGTGAATACGCCATTGCAAACAGCGTACAGCCGAGTGACTAATAAATTGAGAAATTATGAATTGTATAGGCAAGGAACCTTACCCAAATATCAACTTTTTCATCCAGAGTTATTCCCGTTTTGACATCGAAAAGTTCTGGTGCTCTGTAAGCCATCGTACTTTGTTCAGCCGCAATGTCCTGAAACAGAGCGGATAAGATACTGCAACAGAGCCAGCTGTCAACATTACCTGCTGTAGTAATGCTTGCGACCTGTTCTCTATGCGAATTCTGGCTTTCATCGCGCTACCGAAGTCCATGAGTATCGGCGTCACCCCATCATCAGCAATCATAACGTTCCTAATCCGAAAATCGCCTCAGTCAAGGGACAGCTGGGGCTATTCAAAGACTCACCCCGGCTTGATATCTCTGTGAGCGTATGGTACATGTTCGCCCTTGCCGGACTCTGGATCCCCATTTTGCAAACCTGAAGTCTCCTCGTCATCATCGAATATATCGTCCTCCACATCCACGCGACGCTTCTTTACGAGGGGTACGTTGACGGAAGAGTCACCGTTACCTTGGGGATGTGACAACAGCTCATCACCCTCCTCATCGTCAGAGTGATGGTCGTTCGAGTGATCTACACGAGAGGTAGATGGCACGGCATGCCGGGAAGACGTTGGACGGGGTTGTGATTGCGAGCCAGGCGTTGTGTGGTAGTCGTGTAAAGCACGGACAGCCTCGCAGGTACCCTTAAATATGCGAACCATATCTCTTTCGGAAAAGTGTTTGCCGTTTACAACGTTCGCATTAATGGCGTCTTGGACGTTTCCACGCTTGACCATATGTTAAAAGCACAACGAATCTTGGTTCAAAGATAAACAGACCTTGTACAGAGGTAAAAAGAGGTATACAATTTGACCTTCGCCTTCGGGATCTTGAACGACCGCAGAGTCCTAGCATAGCTCATTAAGGTGGCCTCCGCGCAGTTGAAAAAAGAAGCACACCAGAATGCGTATGATATTCGGATGCCTAAAGTCATATTGGCATGGAATGTTACGGGAAAGACCTGCATGGTTACTCACTTGAAACGCCGATACGCATCCACTTCCCGCATGGCCTCCTTGACACCCTCTGAACCGGTAGGACATCTTATTTTCTTGAGTGCGAATTGTCTCTGAACAAGGATATATCAAGACGACGAAAATGAACGAAGGCGAGTAAAGTGCCCACCCCGCTGGTTTCATCCTGAGCAAGGTAAACAAAAGAGAATCCACCTTCACCGAGAACCTTGATGATATTGACTACCGGAGCAATCCAGAATGGTGTATTATAAGCAGGTCACGCCGGAGACGAGATGACCACTATACACTGACACGTTCGACCATTAATTTTAATTCTGGCAGATTGCTGGCAGAGACACGAAGAAAGTGCCCATATCGCATCTTTGGCCTGGTCCTTCAGGGTGTCGAGAGTGCTTGTGAGGTAAGGTAGAGCCATATTCTGGGTCGCGATATGTGTGGAGTACTCAGTACCTGGCGTTGATATCAGCGTGCGCGAGTAACGACCAAGGCTGGCGCGGGTCGAGAGGGCAGCGTGCACCGCCACTCAGAACGTAGTCGCCAGGTGCTTGATACTCGACTAAGGGGTTTGCGGGGATCAGGGTGCCAGAGACACGCACAACCCGCGTGCAGCCATCCTCATGGACCACGCCATGGAGAATAAACATCCCGTCGTGCAAGCACCGAGATAACATGTGGTCGCAGATTAGGCTACGGCGATCACTGATATGGATCTGCCTCGTGCACAGCTGGCAACTGGCCGCCATCTCTCGGTTCTCGTGCAGCCAAAATTTTCTCCCGTACTGGCAACGCCCAAATTTACCACACCGATCGCTCAAATACGTGTTCGCTTCCACTATCTAAACCTCCCATTCACAATGGCTGGCGGAACCGGGGAGGTGAGTCGGTGAATTCCGTCGGTTGATAGCTTCGTGAATACTATCGGCGCCTCCAGCAGAATCAGAATAGTTTTGAAATCGATGTCATCCTCGTAGGCCAGACAGGCGTCGGCAAGAGCTCATTGATCAACATGATCATGGGCGCCCCGGATGGGTCAAAAGCAGCAGCCAAAGTGTCCAACGATGCCCATCCGTGCACCACGCATACTGTTTCCTATTCAGTGTCGCTGGACCCAGACTTGCGATGTCAACTCTGGGACACGCGGGGCCTTGACGAAGCAGCGGGCACTCAAAGTTCGTTGATGGCCAAGCTAGTGGAAGGGATCCGCCGGCTGGCATCCCAGCAAGCACGCGAGTTGAAAGAGACCCTCCGGGGCCGGATTAGGCTGGCTACACCAATCCTTATGTGGTGTATTGACGCCACAAAGATCGACGTTGATGTCCATTGGCAGCAATTTTACAAGGTGTATGTGGAATATTGCGAAAGAAAGGCCATACCTGTGGTTGTGATCACTCGAGGGCCCCCAAAGGCAACTGAGTGGGAGGCAATGTGTACTAAACAGATCCAGCGGTTGGATCTTGGAGTGGATGTTCCTATCAGAATGGTGAGGAAGTACCGAAGTCCATCTTCCCCCGAGTACGGCGAAGATTCCGAGGCTCTTAAAGATCTCATCTCTGAACTTATGAGACGTAAATCAATGGTCTCTTGAAAGTAGACTACATTACGCATTCCTTGCCGTCTGCAGGCAGGGTTGCCCCATCTACCGTACCTGGTCGAGCCATTAGTAGCAGTACGGCACTCACAGAACATTTTGGGCCATACCATTTACTTACATAAATCTGCTCGAAGCTATAAACGAGACATACTGCTGGTGATCGCACTTGGGCAAAATTTAACCTATGGCGTGCATTATGGTCACAACACGGCGATGCTTAACGGTCAGCGCAACTCACAAGAATTTGACTAATTAAATTGCCAACACTTATTGAGTTACCTCAAACCCTCCAACTCGACCACTGCGCCAGCCTGTATTTGTTGAGACTGCAGTGAAATGTTAGTAAAGGCTTGTTGCGTTCTGCCCTTTAGACTATCGTTCTCAGCGTCGTCGACAAACAGAACGGACTCGCCAAGCATGTCGCCCTCGCTGCCACTGTTAAGTCGTTGGCGTGACCGAGGCAGGGAAGAGTATATTGGTGAACGTGCTCATTAGATCAAGTCGCGCCACTGTCAACAGCAACGTCGAGCCGTGTATCAGGTAAACAGACCGCTATGACATTGAGATGGAAGGGGTCAGATATGCTTTGTGGGACACGAAGGGCTTGAACGAGGCCTCGAAGCAGGAAACGACGGGTCCCATCGCTCGTTTTCTCAGGCTCCCAGCCTGAAAGCGGTTTCCGACGCGGATCACGGGCTCTAGAAAATTTTGCGGGGCAAAACCAAATTAGCATCATACTGTTCTGTATCGAGGTGGAGAAGATACGGGTCGATGCTCAATGGAAGAATTATGACAAGACATACATCAAGTTGTGCAAGAGAGGTGTCAAGGTCGGGGTGGTGGTGACCCGGACGGATCGTGCGAGGGTAAGGTGGTTGGGGGTCTCTTGACGCATGCAAGGCTGACCGAAGTTGTGCCAGCGTTTGAGAGGGTCGGGCCGATAGAACAAGATTTTGAGACGAGTCTCCGAATTTTCCTAGTATTTGCAAGGTGGTCACCGGCTGCCTTCACGCACGTGCGGTCAGCCTTCATGGGAAGACCTGGACTCAAGACTCGCTTCATAGTGAGTAGCAGCTTCGACTCCAAGAAAGCAATGAGGGGACGACAACTCGATATTGTCGGTAGCGGCTTTTTTAACTTCGCTGTAGTGACTGTGTTCGAGGGAAACTTGTCCGCGTACCCCTGTGCAAAGCAAACATCTGACCCTGGCACGCGCCGTCACCATCAATAGGTGCGATAATATATCTGGGTGCATCTGCCTCGTGTACTGTGAGTTATATACCCCTCATTCCACGACCCGAACCCTTGGTAACTGCGTCTCACACCCAAGATGCATCTGCGCAAGCGGGTTAGCATGGGATCAACCCACGTAAGTAACTGGATTATAGGACGAGTTCTAAGCATAACATAACTTGGGTTTTATCAGACCGCCATAGACGAAGGAGAGTGCAGTGTCAATATCCTCTTGGCTGGCCAAACTGGCGTCGGAAGAAGCACTCTGATCAACATGATCACCGGTGCTACCGATGGCTCTTTGCAGGCTGCCAGAGTATCGAACGACGTTCGACCTTGTCCCATAGAGACTACCGTGCACACAGCATCGCTGCAAGTTGATGGGATAACTCTAAATTGTAGCCTTTGGGACACTCGAGGCCTCGATGAAGCGGTAGATCACCCGAATCTCATGGACACGGCTACCAAATGGCTTCGTCAGCAAGGTTTCGGGCTGTTCTCCAATCGCCAGTCCGAACGCGATCTCCGAGACATCTGTCGACAGCGTGTCAACTATCTCAACGATGGAGAGCAGTCGCAGTCGTGTTCCATCGTCATCCTCATGTGGTGCATTCACGCCTCGAAGATAGACGTCCCCATCCACTGGCAGCATTTTCGTAAAGTTTACGTCGAGTACTGCAACAGGAGGGTCAAACCAGTGATCGTGATTACCCAGATGACCCCGGGCTTTGCGGTTGAGTGGGAAGAGAGATGTAGGGAGCAGCTTGAAATGTTGAATTTGGAGATCGAGCTCGGAAACACCAAGGATCTTCTATTGATGGTGCGAAAATACCGGGATATATCTTCTCCGGAGTACACGGAAGACTCTTCAGCTCTCAAGAGCGTCATCTGCCGGCTTTCTTGTAAGATATGAATTTCCAGTCGATAATGGATGCCGTGACAGGTCATTCGGGCCCACGCTGGCACATTCATTACTTTGATTCCTGTTTTGATCTCCTTTGAATGTCCAATTTGTAGCGTTCGTAAAATACGCTGTTGGAAGTTACAGTAATTACGACTCGTACTAAATAGTTATGATAATCCGATGGCCGGCTGCAGCCCGCCAGCCCAGCGGAGGCATGATGCGACTCTATCCTGGCTTTGCCTCGTGTGATGGATTGGTCACCAGCCCGAGTCCATGACTCGACCTGCTGGAGTCCTCATGGCGACAAAATGGCTAGCCCACATCCAGACACATTCATCCAGGTAATCCCGGTTGCATTCACACCATCACTTACGCCCTCAGTCGTTAGCGAGCGTTAAGGCTGTTGAAACTGGGAGATGTCGGTCAGTTTATGTTCAGCTTCTGCGTTTGTCGAAGCTAACCATCCGTGGAGACACTGAGTCAACGCACCCTACACGTTGCCCTCGTTGGCAATACTGGCGTCGGCAAGAGCACTCTAGTGAACGTGCTCAAGGGCGAAGAAATCGCCGAAGTGAACAACAACGTCAGACCATGTACCGCCCGAACGACGCGATACGAATTGGTCGAAGGGGGTACCAAATACTGCATCTGGGATACAAGGGGGCTGAACGAGGCTTCGGAGAAGGCCGCCTTGGTCACCCGCATGCTCAAAGTCGCCAGAATTTTACCTGATGCCGATCGTGAGCTCAAGAAGTTTTTGCGCAGCAAGAATCCCAGCGTCAACCTTGTTCTACTCTGCATCGACGCAAAGAAAATCAGGATTAATGTCCATTGGAAGATCTACAACAAGATCTATATTGATTTCTGTGAAAGGGGACTAAAGGTGGCGGTGGTAGTGATGCAGATTGGGGAAAAGGACCTCAGAGCCTCAGAGTGGAAAAGGACGTGTGAGCGTACGGCAGCGGAAGTAGTGGGAGAATTTCCGGACGCGAGGCTGATCGAAGGGGTGCCGAAGTTTGACGAGCTCAGCGATCCGAGTATAAGGGACTGCAGAGGCAGAATTCTAAGGCTGATCTCCGACGCTTGTCGAAGGTAGCCCCTCGAGAGCGAGGTCGAGATTCACTAGCAAGAATATGTGCCTGTACTATGTTACATCGTTGTTAATGTCATGATACCACATAAGAATCAACCACCTTCAAAATAAGAGCTAGTAAGCACTACCGGAAAACTCGCGAAACCATGGCGCTATCATGAATTAAAGTTATTACATGCATACGATACGAGTTCAACAGTGCAAACTAACCTCGACAATGTCCAGAGTGTGTGATGCCCGTGTAGGATAAAAGAAAACCGCCACGACTTTCACTCTTCATAACCCAGCTCAGCGTCAATCCTCGCCTTTCGCAGGACCTTTCTCTCGTCATCCGTAAGGCAAGACCACCCATCTATCGTCTCGGACAACTCCTCCTCGATCCTCTCTTCCATTTCGAGCTGCTTCTTGCTCTTCTTTGGTGGAGGGGGCCGAGGCAGTGGGGGTGGAGGAGTCCTACGATTTGGGTGAAGCGGGGCAATTCTTGTGAGCATTGTCCGGGAAGATTTCAGAAAAGGTGAATATGTCCTGGAGGCATTAGGAAACGGCGAACTTGGTTGTGAGTTCACACGCCGAATGAGCTCAGACATAGGGGTCGACTTGGATTTGACTGAAGAGTCACGAACTTGGAGGCTGGGTGTTGAAGTACGCTTGGGTGGATCTCGTTTTGGAGGACTGAGGTCACCTGGCTGCAGATTTTCCTGGACCGTGATTAATATGAGTAAACTAACGCAAAAGGGGCAGGTGGTGTACCTTGCTTCTTTGACCTTCTTCATGTGCGGGCAGCGGATGACCAGTATTAGACTTTGACGAGAGGAGCAGCTCGTCTTCATCCTCGGAATCGATCACTCTAGCCTTTCCCTTCTTGGCCGCAGTTTGCTTTCCTGAAGTTTTCTCAGTCGCAGTCGAGTCTTTAACAACTGGAGGGTGACGTTCTTCTGAGAAGCTCGGGTTGCGATACGGAGCTGGGGTGGAGGGCTCCTGAATTACTCCACCGAAGTCTTGGACCGTTTCATCAACGACAGTGGTCAACTCCCCCTTTCCGCCTTTCTTCCCCTTATTTTGCGCCCTCTTCTGGGTTCCCTTTTTACTGGATGACCCTTGTTTCTTTTTGCCTCGACCATTGGTTGATTCGACAGAAGGAATCTCAATTCCAGAATCCGTAGGTACTGAAGATGACGGAGGAGCGAAAAAGGGTGGAGGAACCGTAGACAGTAAAAAGGCCTCCGTAGGGCCGCCACCGACGGTATCCATTTCATCGCCATCCTCGGCAATCGAAGGACAGATCCGCTTGCGTTTCTGGGCGGTTGCTACAGGAGAGGAAAGAGGCGTGAGCTCGCGGGCCTGGGGTGGCGTCGACGGCGGAATGGTGGGCAATGTTGACGCCGGTAGCTGGGAAGAGGACCCGCACTGTGGGGGTGGTGCTGATGCAGAAAGGTTCTGGATAACGGTTGGGCTCAGCGGGGGATCACATAGCGGTGCTGCCGCCGGTTTGACTTTCAGTCTGGGCTTTGGCCGTGGTTTTGTTTGCGCTTTGGGATTTGGGACTGGGTCACCCCGTTTCTTCTGGCGCTTCATTGGCTTCAAGGTGAATTCATCCTCATCCGAGGTCAGTTCAATGACTTCATTGATCTGGGCTGGGGGTTGTATAGGTTTTTTGGCTACCTGTGATTTCCTTGAACGCATCTTGGCGCGCTCCGCAATGTCAAATGATGAGAATGCATCCTCGACCGCATCAGAGAAACCGACTGAAGTAGTCGTCACAGGATGAATGCTGTCATCAGTTTGCCTCGTTGCTGATACAGGATGGTCGCTAATGTGAGAGAATGATGTGCTTGCAACATCGAGATAAGGATTGGAGGTCATGGCTTTCTTCATCACCACTCGCGGCCTCGGTCGCGCTCTTGGCGCTATCGTCGATAGCTCTGCAGATACCGAAGGCACGCTCGCGAGGTCACTGATGGTTAAGCCGGTCTCAACCGAAGGTGGAGTGAAGAGGGACTCCGCCGTCATCGATGGTGACCGGCAGCCCGGTGGAGGGGTACGTGGTCGATCCGGGGTAAAGACAGCTGTTTGAATCGTTGAGACTAGCAAGTAGTATTACGAGACGGACGAGCATAGGTGTGACTAAAACTTACCATCAAGCGCAGCGTCGGTGCGGGTTGCTGCTGATGCTCCGATACCATTTGTGAAGAGTAACTGACCGTGTGCGTCCTCGTCTTCGCTGTCAGCAACCAGCCAGTCGTTAGCGCCAACAGCCATCGACGTGGTCGTGGAGTGCTAAGTAGTGAGCTTTGTGTGCGCCGCCATCGGATGGCCATGCGTCGATCACACCGCGTCACGGCACGTGATCGCGACACAGTCAGACCCCGGACACCTCGGTGGATATTATCTGGCCCAGCTTCCCTTCAAGTTTGTAGCCAGAACCCAATATATGTCCCTACCGTCCTCCCCAACCAAACAGCGAAAGCAGCAGTCGACCCAGCGGGTAGTATCGTCGCCGCTCCGCTCGATGACCCCTCCAGCTTCCCTCCAGCACCGTCCGAATTCTGGTCCTGGCCAGTCAATCTCCCAAGGGAACCTTACGTCTCCTGGGTTAGCGAACAAGACGCGCGCGATGGATCTGTTGAGAAAGCACTATGGTCTCGGGGTAGGACCACCACCATCAGTTCCAGGAAAGAGCAATGATCCAATGAACATGGGTATGTCTGCACGTCAGTCTACTTTGATCAATATTGACGTCGTCGTATTAGACTCGCCCGCTTTCGATGCCAAGACGTACTACGATCAGCTAATCACGACGTCTTCTCTCCCTGTCCTGCTCAAGGGCGAGAATGAGCTTCTGGCAGGTGGGCAATCTCCCTCGATTCGCCGCAAGATGCTGAGACCGCGTGAAGAGATACGGCAATTAGAGAACGAACGGCAATCTCTCGTGTACGGTCATCATCACGAACTAATCGCAGCTAGTGACACCATCGCAGCGGTACGCAGAACCGAGTTTCTCGTTCCTCCAGTTTCAACTGGCCAGTAACAGATGAAAAACCGTGCTGAGAGCCTCGATGCGGACTTGGACTCCCTCAAAGCCGCGTTCTCTGAGATCTCGCGGCTTGCAGCAGAGATATCCGTCGAGCGTCAATCCTCTTCAAATGATGTCGTGGAGCCATAACTCCAACACCGCAACGTCTACTTCTTTGCCCCTCACTTCTTAGCCCTATCACGGCCACTAAACCGCCCACTACGCTGTGGAACTTGCCGAGAAGAAAGTTCCATGCTCGAGTACGTCATCGAGACTTTCCATGTCACAAAGGCAACAAATGTGTATACATTACGCAGGCTTGCTTTACAACGAATAGACGCATTCGACAATGGTTATACTTGCCAACTGGCCATGACGTGGCCACCTCTCAGATAATAAATCTCCGGCTGCCAGATACTGCCCGTTATGTGTTGCAGGGAAGTAACAACGCAGTTTTTCCATATCGGTGGAGCACCTTCCGTTACCCTAGTGACTGCCCAACATTCTTGACCAGGTTCAACAACCGCACCCTCACTCTACGAAAATGGGACGATCAAGAAGAGATCGTCTTTTGACAGCAGAAACATACATGAACGTATCTTACGAATTCGTGTATATGATACGCGAGTGACATCAGTAACAAGGTTGGCGTCAAAGGGGCGCTTCGTTTGATGGATACTCGTTTCTCGAACGGATAGCGTGAGTAACCGGGCCACTGTTTGGAATGCACGGTAAGTACCATGATGTTTAAAAGAGATGACCCATACAATCAACTTGATTTTAATCCAACGATCAGGGTTCTGTGTGAGTATGGGCAAATCACCGTCCACCAAATCTGGCATCACGTCCATGGTCAACAGATCCAGGAGAGTATACGGCATTTTGTCCCCCTTGCGCAGGAAATGGATCGCGGGAAACTCGACTCCAGCTTGATACCCATGAGGCTTTTCTGGTTCCACGAAGAAAGGTTGTGGCAAACGGTCGTACCACGGTGGTAACCTGGGTGGATCCTGCTGATCGCTGCTATCGGTCCATGCGATGCTCGCATTGTCTGGAAGTTTTCCATTGGACATCGATAACGGCGTTCTCGCAGGGTATGTACCGGGATTTATGACGTTTCGTGCCGGATATGGATACGAGGGGTTGCTGACAGGTGGTTTGTCTAGGTAGATAGCCTGTTTGTCGACGCCCGCGTCACAATTCGGAGGAGGTTTTTGTCCTTGTCTGCTTGCGTATCCTGGATCTGTACCGAGCGCATTCGCAAGAGACGAGTATGAGGATATCAGAACTCGTTGTTCCTCGTTCGGAAATGGCAACGGATATGGATGGAAGTTTGGATGAGCCATGGAGAGGATTAGTGGTTGTAACGACAAACAGGTCGGTGATGTTGATTGGAAGGGATAAAATTGACTGCATTTATACCCCGAGCTTCGTCAAAGCGCGGACCTAACCACATTGGACAGACAACAAGACGCCCGGAATGCCAGAAAGTATACCCGTTCCGATTGATGTCCTCAATGGACTTGGCCATGACCACAAATCATGGAACCGGGCACTTCTCACGCGCGCCTTTGAGAGCACTCGCTGGTCGTATAGCAACAGCAGGTGCCCTTGCCAAGGAGAGTACCGGGTCGGGTCCAGGAAGTGAAAGGTGGACATCTGACTGTCTGAAAACACGGCTGGATCGCAACTGGAGGAGTGACTGAAAAGGAGATGAAAGGAGAGATGAAAGACGATTCCGCGTGAGTGTAGATGAAAGACTGCAAACGCCGCATGGGCGGGCTACCCGACATGAGATGAGACGCATTAGACCATCCACGAGACAAAGGCTGACGGCACAGCAATCGGACCACCTCCTCAAACGTTATTTGCTCGCGTCTTGCAGCTTTAGATGTCTTGCTAAGATGGGTGTAAGCCGGGGCAACGATTCAAGGGGCACTAAGCACAGATGATTGGACCTAGGTCTCCAGCAGCTCCTCAGACCGCTGGTACCCGCCGAAGAGCGAGAAGCCAAATTGTTGACTTGGACAAGTTGGTCCCAGAGAGCGGTCGGAGAGACTGGGTGGTAGTCTTTATTATCTTCAAAGTCCAACAATGCACCCGCTTCAAACTGTTCGCTATGACCACCCCCGCCTCCTCTTCTTCGATAGCGTGAGAATTGCTTATGAAGATCTGTACAGGATGTATATAAGCGGCAGCTGTGTAGCGATGAGCTCTCCAGAACAATTCCGAGGACACAAAAGTTCGGGCTCGGTGAAGCTCTTCCGCATCCTTGTCCGCGTTCCCGTCCTCCAGAGCAATGCTTAGGTGCATTTCCACCGTGCCCGGAGCTGCTCGTTTTGACTAGTTTGTCTCTTGATGGAGGTACCGCTTCCGCTGGCGCCCATGAAGCTGGATGGCGGCTAGAAGAGGTGATCCTGGGCCAGTGGGGCTTCTACATATGTCTTCTGATGTAACAACTCACACCTGTGTCTTTTTGCAATCAATTTATTAATGCACGTATGCTATTTCACAACTATCAATGCGACTGTCGACAAGAACCGGGCGTAGAGATATGACGTCTTGTGCGTCACTAGAAAAATCGCATTTCAACACCTGGCCTAGGATAGTGGATTGCGGAATAGACTCTGGGGACCTCCAGTTGAGTAGCTGTACTACTGAGTTCTTATCACTTTTGGCTGCAATTCATAGCGTCACGCCCAGTATCCTCCCGGTCTCGGAACTCGTACAACAAACTTTGGTGAAAGTCGTGATGACGTCTCCAAGTCCCCGAACCCTTGCGCGACCCAGCGACTCACAGAGGTAGCTTGCGCTACTTTTCGGCCGGACAAAATGTCCCCGATACGATATCGCTTTCTTTCTCATCAGGACTACTAGTATCAGTGTCTCGAATCTGCAGTCAGCAGTGCGCCTTGCTGTGGGAAAGAGACCATCCTACAAAGTCGACTGCTCGGTAGAATTTTATTGCTCCGATACCTTGCTTTTATAATACTCATTTCGACTTGGTGTATCGTGTCATAAGTCTGCGGGCCCGCAACGTCTCGGGCACTGTACTGGCCGAGTTCCGGCTCGGGAGTTGCCGGCCTAGAGCTTGTTCCCCTTCCACCAACAATCAAGTGCTTACACCCGTGTTGAGGCAAATGTCGACGGCGACGACGACGACGACAAAGGCGACAATGCCGGCGCAAGGCTTGTTACCTCTCAAAGCCAGCCTCGAGCTTCCCC
>JBBPKI010000122.1:0-41105 GCA_038089155.1 Nevesoporus exiguus
CACAGGAGAATGACCTCCCGGGATCTGTTCCTTTCCGCATCGGAGGGTATCCTACACTCAAGTTTAAACCCGCCGGTTCACGTGAATTCATCGACTACGATGGTGATCGTGCGCTGGAAAGCTTGATTGCTTTCGTAGAGGAGCATGCAAAGAACGACCTGAAACCCAGGACGGTTACAGACACGCCCCTGGATGCTCAAACTGTATTTGAGACTCCCAAGGACGGACACGACGAACTGTGATGTACGACGGTGGTAGATTAGGAGATCAAAACACGGTTGTCTATTTTGGTTCTCGTATATGATATGATTCTGTTCCACAAACCTATAGAACCCGAGGATGGAACGTGAAGGTTTCGGGAGGACACTAAAGTTTGACCTCCTTGAGGCCATGCTTCCAGAAGGTAATATATGCTAGAGATGAGGTGAGATTGAATAATGAAGATTAACATGTGGAGATGCTCACGGGTTATGCCGTCCTCCTGATGGTGAGATGAACATCAGTTCAATGGGGCTCGAGACAAGAAAAAACTCACGCGATAATTGAGGAGGGCAACCATGCCCTCGGGGTCCATGCTCTCACCAGTGTACTGGTAATAGGTCATTCAGGAGGGGAACGAAGAGGAAGGGGTGAGACTTACAAATTCGTAATCGCCGAAGTTGGTAGTTATCTTTTTAACGCATGCGGGAGCGCCGGCCTCGAATGCTTTGACCTCCTCTGGGTACTTCTCCTCCAGGTGTTTCTTGAGTTGCTTCATATAACCCTGCAGTAGTGGGGCAGTGACGGCGAGGCGGGAGGAGATGTAGAAAAACATACCTTGATATAAGTGAGATAAGCTTTCTTGTCGAACGAGGTTGACTGGAGACGGAACGAGTGAACGATGTTGTTTACGCGCTCCTCGCCGTCTTCGAGGGCCTCGCCTTGTTCCTCGCTGGAGGGGTTTCCCCCTGAATAGAGGTGAGCAAGAAGAGGTGGATGTGGGGGGATATACGTGCCGATGTCGACGTCTGCACCCTTTTTGACCGTGATAGTTTGGCATTCGACCTCGTAGACGATGTCGTCAACGAGCTGGCTGGGGAGTGGGTGAGGGGTGGAGATGCGGGTGCGGGTGGGGACACGCACGCTTTGAAGGCATCGGAGAACATCTCGTCCCCGGATATGATGTCCGTGTAGAGCAGCATGGTGGTGCGATGGAGAGCAACGCCGAGCACCGATGGATCATCTTATCTGGCTCTCTAGGGTCCCCGCACTCTCCGGGGTCCGTCCATCTCCCTGATTTTGGTCCGGGTCCTTTTTGGCGTGCAGCCGCGATGGACTACCAGGCGGTGGTCGTGCAGCGTCCGCCTCGTCCGCAGGGGACCCGGCACGGCCCCGAGTCCCGCTACTGGCGCCAGTTCAAGCGCCCCGTGTTCGTCAAGGAGTATGCCCCCGTCACCGCGGTCCACTTTACTTCAGCGAAACCCCACAGGTACGCCGTCACCGCCGCCACCCGCGTCCAGATCTACGCCCCACGCACGCAAAAGGTCGTCAAGACCATATCCAGGTTCAAGGACGTCGCACGCAGCGCCCACTTCCGTCACGACGGAAACCTCCTCGTCGCCGGCGACGACACCGGCCTCGTGCAGGTCCGTATTCCCGCCCTCCTCCTCCACTCGCTAAGCCGTCCCAGGTGTTCGACGTTGGCTCTCGCGCCATCCTCCGTACCTTTGATTCCCACAAGCAACCCGTCCATGTCACCAAATTCTCCCCCCTCTCTCCTATCCATGTCCTCTCTTGCTCCGACGACGCGACGGTCAAGCTCTGGGACATCCCCTCCCAGTCTGAGATCGTAACGTTTGACGCCCATTCGGACTATGTCCGTTCCGGCCAGGTATCCCCCGTGAATCCCCATCTCATCCTCACTGGCTCGTACGACGCAACTATGA
Source organism: Nevesoporus exiguus (assembly GCA_038089155.1). Lineage (NCBI taxonomy): Eukaryota > Fungi > Basidiomycota > Agaricomycetes > Boletales > Boletaceae > Nevesoporus > Nevesoporus exiguus. The sequence goes on from JBBPKI010000122.1 coordinate 1,926, forward strand.
GACTCTTCGATTCTCGTACCGGTCAGTGTGAAATGATCATGGGTGGTGACTCTCCCGGTGCCTCTCCCGTCGAGCAGGTTCTCATACTTCCCTCCGCAACCGTCGCATTGTCCGCCGCTGGTCCGATACTGCGCATGTGGGATCTAAATGCTGGAGGTCGCTGCATTCGTGCCCTGTCCAACCACCAAAAGACCATCACATCCCTCGCTTTTGACGCCAATGTTGCTCGTCTTCTTACTGGTAGTCTCGATCAGATGGTCAAGGTGTACGACATTGCCTCTTACAAGGTCGTACACACGATGCGTTATCCCGCACCCGTGCTCTCTCTCGCTATCTCGGTGGGCAATACCCCTCCTCACCTCCGCTCCGGCTTATCCTACTCGTAGCCGGACTCAACACATATCGCTGCCGGGATGTCAGATGGCACTCTCTCCGTTCGCCAACGGCAACCAAAGGCATCCGAAAGCCGTCCTGACTTGGGCGACGCTCTGACGACTGGCACCTACGAGACCTTCCTAGGGGGCGCCCTCTCGTCTGTGGGCCAAGGTCGTGTTAAAGCCAAAACACGATCGACATTTCAGGGTGATGTCGACGAGCTCAGAGTGGAGAGTAGACGAGCACCCCGCCTAAGAGAATACGACCGCTTACTCAAGTCGTTCAAGTATTCAGCCGCTCTAGACGCCGTCCTCCGCAAAGTACGATCGGCTTATCGTCTGTTCGTTTTGAATGTCAATGTCTTATTTCTTCCTAGAATATTCTACCTGTAACAACGTTTTCGCTGATACAAGAACTCATTCATCGTGATGGCCTCCGCAGTGCTTTATCTGGCCGAGACGACGTCCTACTGGAGCCTGTGCTGCGACTGCTTGTCAAACATGTCACCGATCCCCGTTTCGGTGAGTTGGTTTGCGATATCTCCACATTACTCATAGGTGAGCTTCCCGTATCCTGTGTCGTCGCCATCGCGATTGAAAAGTGATATATTCCACGAGATATGTACACGCCCGTCCTAGGCCAGTCTCCCCTCATCGACTCGCTATTCCTTCGCTTACGGAAGAAAGTCCTCGCGGAGATTCGTTTCCAAAAAGAGATGATAAAAACGAAGGGCACATTAGAAATGCTGTTTTCCTCTGCTACCCTAGTGTCCACGCCGGCCTTGCCGCAAAACAAGTAGCTCGATTGCACCATTGGATGACTGTGTCTAATCTTTTATGAACATCCCTCAAGGTAAGCAATCAAATTCTCGAGGATCGCCCTCTGTGTCACTCCTGCCTGAATTTTATCACTGCCCTCGCGTTCGGTAGAATCATCCATGTCAACGTTGTCGTGGTAAGCCCTCAGCGTCTCAATAATGTTTTTGAGTGATAAGTTCTTCCTCTCCAGCATTCGCGTCATATGAGCGCGGATCTATATAAAGATCAGGAAAGGAACTTGGATATGGCCCAGTGACTTACACCGTCGTCTTCCATTGCAGTCCAAGCTAGGATGTAGTCCGAAGTTTGAAGAGTGAACAATCCTCCGTCTAGACGGCGTAGGTAAAATAAATCTTCATCTTGGGGGTCAATCATGCCATCTTCAGCGAGCAGTTCCTACGTTTGGCCCAGTATAGATCAATCATCCACCAACGCCCAAATTGAGTGTACCTTCTTTTCCATTTCGATCGCAGCATCGATAGATTTCAAACGGTTGACCGCGTTCTCTCGTATTTCCAAGAGCTTGTCCACTTTTGCGTAATCGCTCTCTACGAATTTGGCCAGCAAGCGCATTCGATCCGTCGAGTCGGAAGGGAGATTTGAAAGCAAAGATGATATTATCCCCAGAATATGGGAAATGTCCTCTGAAGCAGGTGCTGTCAATTTTTGCTTTTTGGAGGTCTGTAGCGATCTGCGTAAGCGACACGCTAGCATTACAAGTCGCGAATGAACCTTGCCCATCAACGCCGCAAACAACGTCTTGAGTCCCAGAGCTTCAACGAAATTGGAGCACAAATCGGAACCCGCTGGCCCCGACATTGCATAGTCTAGCGTCTTAATCGACCTCGACCTCGATTGAAGCTTCTCTCTGAATGATAGTCAGCAAGAAGGTGATGCGTGACTTGGTACATCACCAACTTCATCATCAACACCATAAGGTCAACACCTTCGCTAGCCAAGAAGAGTACTTTGATTTCAGATTCTGCCAACGCAGAACACAGCGCATCAAACAGATTCTCCATGAATTCCGTTTCATCTGCGTCTATGGGCTCGCGATACCGAAATTGCTGGTCGCCAAGTAAGACTTGCACACAGACCCTTAACTCGACTGTCGCTCACTGAAAGTACTTTGAGGATGGTTTCGACGCCATCCTTCTTGCCCAGTTCCTGTCTGTTCGGAACGCTGTTCTGGAGTAGAATTGAAAGTAGCTCTGCAGCGTAACTGCGGTTCTCGCTGTGGGTCTTTGATTGGATACGTTCCAAAAGCCAGCTCATTATCTTAGTCTTGGAAACGAATTGCACGGATAGGTCGGGATTGAAGCCCAGTATGTTCTCAAAGACGCCTATACTTCTCTTAGCATCTGAGCCCGTCGGATACCAAAATCCCCACCCAAAATGTGGAAGACACCCTGTCTGTCGGACTCTTCCTCTTCCTTGAGGCGAGATAGGTTGTCTACAAGCAACTCGGGTACGGAGTGTTCTACCTGAAACAACCATGTCATTGTGCAAAGCTTCAAGAGGAATCCAACTTACCAATGCCTCAATGAGCATTTTGAGAGCGGGCTGGTTCTCTTCTTGTTCAGACTCGTCCCCTTCATTGCCGACATCCTCGTCGGTCAACTCATGGAATGCTTCGACTGCATCAATGACTATATCAACGTTCTCGTGGCTGAGCAGCCCAACCAACAAAGACACGATCCCAGAGCGGACCATTTCTGGATACGCTAAGGCGGGAGACTGCGCCAGGGGGAGCAAAGACTTGATGGAGCTATCAAGATCTGCTTCTGAGTCAATAAACCTGGACAGAAGATCAGCCCTGCACAACGATGCTGCAAGGGAAACTTACTTTGAGGGGTCGCCTGGGTACTTAGACCGTTGGTCTTGGTTCTTATTCACGGCGCGCTCCAACCGCAGGAGCGTCCTTCGAATACTTGTAATTGTAACCTCTTCCGGCTAAAAGTAAAACCAGGTCACTATAGCCATATGAAACCTTACGCGCACGAGGACACACTTCGTTCAAGTCCCCTTCCCTTTCCGCTTTCTCAAAGACGCTCAGAATTTCTTTTTGTTCGCTCGTGAGTCCGCCGCCGTAGAAGCGGCCTTCCTCATCCTCCTCAGCATAATAATCCGCGTCACCTCCGGGGGCGAATGAAGTATCATCCTCAGGAGCGTCTTCCACCGTGGCGCGCCTTGTCCTTGAATCGTCATGGCGCGTGGGTTCCCGTGTGCTCGGTTCGGGCGTGGTATGCGGACTGGCGGATTCATCCAACCTCATTTTCTTGAGCATTTCTGGGGTGGGGTCATCTGGTAGCTTACGCTTCGAACCTGCGGGAAGCTTAGGCACCTAACGCACGGCTCGGCAAGTGCGACGGGATGAGTATGCCAGGACACTGACCTTGAACAGTTTGTCGATATCCATGTCGGGGTAAAATCTAGAGTTGGGCCCGCCGGCGGGAGATGCACTTCTTAAAGCGTGTTCAAGCAACTAAAGCAAGTTGAGGCTGAGATTGCTTAGGTCATTAGCAGGAGCAAACATAGATTTTAATTTGTGATAACATGCAACACAAGTGCTACGCTAAGTACATAAAAAAGTGGTCCAACAGCTGTCCACAGGGGTGCCCAGTCTCAAGGCTTCACCCGCGAGCGGGGTATTGTGATGATATGCAGTGTGAGCGTGGCTCGAGATCCTAATAACCCAACGTACTGGTGATGCATCCACTGAAAATTTCCTGTGTTAGAATCGCTGGTATCAGTACGGCTTGCTTCGGTTCTTCTTCAGGTCCCTCTCCAGCTGTTTCGCTTTCCTGTGTCCGATTTCCACTGGTCTGATGGCCGAGTCATCCGCCTTCTTAAGCTTGATCGGACGATTACCCACATACTTGCCTGTCTACTACTTAAGCGGGTCAACTCGATCAGAAACAGCCAAGCCTCACCATCCATCTCTTTCCATGCCTTTAGGAAATCCTCCGGATCCGAGAATGCAACAAATCCATACTTGGCCTTCACAAAAAAATGCGTCAATAACCGGATATGCGCAACAAAGAAGAGACATGTCACCTTTTGACTCAATCTGTCCCGGATGACACGAGCCTTCTGGAACGAGGGGTATTTATTGAAAGCGTTTGCAAGGACATCGTCAGATACATCATTACTCAGGTCTCCGACGAACAATCGGAACCAGGCTAACATACCATCAACAGCAAGGATGACAGATAGAGGCAAGACTTACATGGGTTCCACTCGAGGAGGGTCTGGTCTTCCCACACCTTGCCACCTCCCTTGCGTAGGACGGTCGTCCTCTTCCCTCCTTTCGCTAGCTTACCACCGGCCCCCCCACGTTTATCGATCATGGCACCTGGTACGTAGACACTCTGCTGTGCAAGGATGCCAACGTCATATTCGTAAGCGTTTGCGGGGACGGGTGCACTGTGTGCGGAAGAAGACCCGGGAATGGGATACATCGGGCCACTGTATGGCTGGTGGTATGGATTGACATCGTAAGCGGACTGCTGTTGGCTGTATTGCGAATGGTAGCTGTGCGACGAATCCATCGGTGAGAGCGACGACACGCTGGTGGTCCGGCAAGGGTGGCTTCTCCAGTAATTACGTAATAAGCAACAAAATAATCCGATTCAGTATCAACAGGACCAAACAGGACCGATTCCAGGATTCACGAGATTGGTGTCTGCTCGCTGTCGCAGGTGTTTCCAAAGTTACTTCAAGGTAAGGCCCATGTCTGACCACATTTCATGGTCCTTCCGTGTCAAAGACAGTTCGTGTCAGACATTTGGCTCTTGTTTCGTGTCTTTCGGGATGGATCGTCAACAGAGTAATGTGATGATGATGACCTGGTTGGCTGATCTTCCTTCTCCAGATGCCGTTCGTCAAAAAGGTCAAGTCAGACGCCTACTTCTCGCGCTTCCAGGTCAAGTATCGTCGTCGCAGAGAGGGAAAAACTGACTGTTAGTTGCCTTGTATATTATATCATATGGCTCTGTCCTGACCGCTCCTAGATTACGCCCGTAAACGCCTTGTCACGCAGGCCAAGAATAAATAGTATGCATCTATTTCTTGTTATGCTCCTCTAGCTCATGCCTTTTTAGCAATGCTCCCAAATACCGCCTAGTCGTTCGTTTCACCAACAAGGACATCATCATTCAAATTGTCTACGCACGCCTGCAGGGCGACTTCGTCCTGACCGCTGCTCGCTCGAGAGAGCTCCCAAGATATGGCATCAACCACGGCCTGACCAACTGGACTGCCGGTAAGGTTGTCGGGGAGACAGCAGCGACCCTGTTCTGACAACCGCGCAGCCTATGCGACGGGTCTGCTCTGCGCTCGCCGTGCATTGACCAAGCTTGGCCTTGCAGACAAATACGAGGGTGTCGCCGAACCCGATGGTACATTAAAGCTGACGGAAGCTCTCGACGACGAAGATGCTCCCCGTCCTTTCAAGTGTTACCTTGATGTTGGTTTGAAGCGTACTTCCACAGGTCACCGTGTATTCGGAGCAATGAAGGGTGCAAGCGACGGTGGTATATTCATTCCCCATTCCGAAAGGCGTTTCCCTGGCTACGACCCAGAGAGCAAGCAGCTTGACGCTGAAGTGCTTAAAAAGTACATCTACGGTGGTCACGTCGCAGAATACATGGAGTCGCTAGAGGAGGAAGACGACGAACGGTAGGAGCTACTTCGCCCGAACGATGCTCGATCTCACACTTCCTGTCACTTGTCAGCTTCAAGAAGCAGTTTGCTTCGTATCTCGCAGATGGTGTTGGATCTGAGGACATTGAGGAAATCTATACCAATGCGTATGCTGCTATTCGGGAGGATCCTACGTTCAAACCCACCGAGAAAACAAAAGATTGGAAGGCAGAGTCACTCAAGTACAAGAAACCAAGATTGACCTACCAGCAACGCAAAGCTGCTATTCAAGTCAAGATCGAGGCTTTTAAGGCATCTGGTGGGGAGGCTGGTGGGGAGGACGAGGATGAGGATGAGGAAGATGAGTAGAGGATGTGTACCAGACCTTGTTGTTCACTCGCTTCTACCCATGCTCCAAAACGACAATCAGGCTATGCGTATGTTTCTCTACACAAATACATGTGGTCGAACATGCATTTCACTTATGATACAGCCACTATTTTCTCCAAGATTCCCAACTGCCAAGATATCAATGACGTGGGTTGAAGAGGAGAATAAGTATCTATATGTGACATCTGATTCTCGTTACCCCGGCCTATTCGGCGAGCTGTAGCGCATACACCGAAATCATCAGTGAATGACACGCTGAAATTTCTGCAGCTTCAAGTCAGTATACCGCGGGTTGCGCACCATTTCGGATCAAACTGACATGATACACCCTTCCCATCTCCCGATCGTCTTGCCGCTGACCATGTCCACGAACCACGCTCCTCCAAAGCGTTCGCTATACTGGTTACCAGACTCGCAAAGCTTGGTGAGTAAGCACTTCTCCACTTCGTCTGAGAGAAGCTGGCTGAGCTGAGGAACGGACGTAATGGGTAATGTCGCCTGCGAAAGATGCGCAATCAAGGAGGATGGCGACAGGAAAGTCAAGCGTAATGTCTGTCTGGTTGCAGATGCTAGCCAGCTCACTCAGCAGAAAGAACGTAATTACCTCTCGTCAATGCGCAAAAGGGCTTCGCCCCCAACTTTCTTCACGACGTTTCCACCTGTCAGTCGATGTTGCAGACTTTGACCGGTTTCCCCGACAGGATCAAACCTGAGCGTGCACGGCACCCCAGCACATGTCAATGCGGCGATCATTTTGTCAAGCTCGACCTTGATCCTAATGCAGAATTGTTGGTACTGCAACAAGTTGATGACAGGCTGAAGAAGTTCAGACGTCGATTGAACGTGTGCTATTGTGGGTTGCCGTTCAGAACCTGGGACTGATATGCGCTTGAGCTTGTCACTAGCGTGCATATCCAACAAAAGGGCTTGCAGTGTGGCATATATCAGATCACACGTTGCTGCAAGCATTTTTGGGCCGCAGGACGTTTCGCGAAAGTTTGTATTGATGTCTACCTATTTCTCCATGAACCCAAGTAACATGCGATTGTCCGAAACGCACCATCTCGAACCGTAATTCAGTACCATGATCTACGTCTATGACAATTATCCGCTCGGCAACCCGAGCAGATGAGCTAGGGAGGTTGCTTGCTTCCCTGATTAAAACGGCAAATATCTCTTCGTCCACAATTTCTCTTTGAGCAGCTGCAAGAACCGTCTCTAGCGACAGATGTTCGCGAAATTCGATAGAATTGTGGGCGACGTGAGCTTCACCAGCTGAATCCACGATAGACAGCGAGGTTCGTAGGCGGGTTGACTGACGGTGAGGAAACAAGAGTGTCTTCATTTCCGCCTCATGTGTAGACATCTGAGCTACAGCCCTTCTTCGAAAATGTTTTGAGGCTACGGGGCTCATGTCAAACGCACTTGGACCATCCAGCGGCAAGGGTGCACTCACATTCCTCCAGACCAAAGGATACCAGGAAATCCTTAGATGTTCTATCTGCACCTTTTCCTGAGGGTGCCCAGACGGGCAAGGGGGCAGGGACAAGACTCCAGTTCGCTTTTCTGATCTTCAGCGCGTCTACCCAATACTTTTCACTGTGTAAACGACTTCTTTCTAGTCTGGAAGCGGCTTGTTTAAACAGATCAGCGGCTTTTCTGAGTGCTTCGTCTTTACCACCGACGGTCAGCTGCGCATTAAACGCGTCGACGGAACTAATGGCCGGCGGTTTGGACACCATGCTAGCAGTCAGAGAGGCGGGTAGTAAAGAAGGCACGGTAGAAAGTTGGCTCGGCGCTGTAGATGACAAAAGGAAGGACAAAAGATCCCTTGCTTGTGTCATCTCTCCTAGTGCAATACTGAGATTTCGTGTGAGCGGCCAGATACGGGAATCTCCAAACTGCACCTACAAGAGCTGCGGAGAAATCTCCATTCGCATCTTCAAGAGCTGTTCGGGTGTCATGAATAATCCACTGTTATCTGCTGCGTGTTCGCCATCCTCCGAGAGTGGCGAGCTCTCTCGTGGTGGTGGGACGAGCGAGTCCCCTACGGGTAGTCGATCTAGACGCTCGAAGAAATCGATGCCTCGTTCGGCAAATATTCTCCCAAGGTTCTCCCCGAGGACTGTAGTAGGATTTTCGATTCTGTCCCAGGGTCAGTTGGCGCACCGTCGCCATGAAGTTGGAGGAACCCATACGGCTCGAATATTTGTTCGCCCTCCGTGGTGATATCAAGCAAGACTGGGATGAGCGCACCGCTGTCATCTTTGTAGGGTCTCTCAAGCGACAATCTCGTCCTTTTCCACTCTGGCTCGGGACCGAACATGCTGCAAAAGGGTTGGCAGGGTCCGGTAGGTCGAGTCAGCGGGGCACACACATCAAAGTAGTCAGCACGTGATCCCAGAGATTTGGTTGCCACAGCCTCCGGCGGACCATGTATCTTCACACTGATCCACGAGGACGCCTATAGACAAATGGCCAAAGGTGTCCATTTAGGCTTGGGTTCTGAACATACCAGCCTGAAGAGGCGCAAAACTGAGGACGATGACCTGTCCAGTCCTCATACCAAAAAATCTCGCACCAGAGTCAGGTACGCTCGGTTTTCTGTACTGACGAGTCTTTCCTCAAACACTTGTCAGCTTCTCATGCGGAGAGTGCCATCGGCGCAAGCAGAAGGTAGTGTATAGCTATTTCCTGTACCCCGGAAGGCGTGCTTATACCACTTTTCCAGTGCGATCGCCAGATTCCTTGCTCTCATGTACGATCTCTTATAAGCTTGTAAGACAGCGACGTTACTGACGAGCAATCTAGTGCATTGCTCGGAAGGTGCCTGACCTTTGCAAGGCGTATACGCCGGGAAAGACGGATCAAGATCTCAGCGTACGACTTGCAAGGCTTGAACATATAATCGAGCTTGCCCTTCCCCAATATTTTCACAGCGCCTCATCACCGTCTGCAGGTCCTTCAGATAGATACAACCGTGCCAGTTCTGAAGGTCTTGATGAAGATAATCGCTCTATCACCGACGAACAAGACCCTAGCGGAGGCACTTTCCAGAGTGGAAAGTGGTACGGCAACAGTGCCTCGGGAAGCGTTGCTCCAGCCTCCGTTTTGGAGCAAGTAAGTATTTTGATGGCTTTCTTTATTTTGAATTTAACATGTATTTCATTAGTTGGCAAACGTTGTAGTTGCCAGCTCTCATCAAGAGCAGTGGGACACTACTCATCATAATACTGCTTACGACGCTGTTCCTACAACCCAAAATGGTACTCACAGTGTCGACACAAAAACAGCGCTTGCGACCCCTTCTCTTATCGAATCCGTGCGACAAGATTCTGAGCCGTCTGCTGCTGACAACCTAAAAAGCCTAGTGCAAGAATGCGGAGTATCTCCACATAAAATATCCGAACTGCTTCAAGAGCTTCCTCCCCAGCGATTTTCGGACGTACTCGTTGACCATTACTTCGCATCTATGTGAGTACAATCCAGATCCAGTCGGATTCGTCACTTGATTCCCGAGGTTGAACCCTGCAGAAATTGGACAAGGTACCCTCTATGTGAAAAAGACTTTCGTGCAGCGTATTCTTCACTGTGCACGAATGGTGTTGGAGCGAACACCAATGACGCTCGCTTTTTACCCCTTCTTTTCGTCGTGCTGGCCATTTCCGTGCGGCTTGCGCCGGAACATCTTGCTGGCGACTTACGCACCAGGAGGGTTACCTCTCTGAGGTACTATTGGTCATGTATGTTTTATCCTTCGTGTCTGTTATCGAGCTGACACCCTGAGGAGCACGACGATCGCTTCTCATTGCGGCTGCAATTCAGCCTGATTCGCTGGACGTTGTCCTGACTCGCCTATTGGTAAGTTACTGGCTGTTAGCTTCCTCAAGGTCTGTTCCAACTTGACCGCAGAGTGCCCGGTTTCTGACGTTTGACCGTCGGATTACGGAGTGCTGGAGCCAGCTCGGCGCAGCTGTGCGAACTGCACAAGCCCTCGGCTTGCACCGGGACGCGGCGCCCAGGGTCAGTTTAATCTCTCATGTTACGTACTTTTTTTTCTGACATTCCACAGGGCCTAGATCCAGCCCAGGTCGAAAACCGTAGACGTATCTGGTTAGGCCTTTGATCACACTCCATTGCGTGTGCTGACAGTCTCATAGGTCATATCTGTACCACGCCGATCGCTCTTATGCACTTGTACTCGGCCGACCCAACGCGATTCAAGACGACTATACGTGCACTTTGGCCCCCCTCAACATTGACGATGATTTCACCCCGGCTACAATTCGCAACCCGCCTCCTCTGACAAGCCCTACGGTCATGACTTTTGTCATCCTTCGCCATCAACTGGCTTCAATCATCGGTCGGATGGTCCACCACTTCCAAAAAGTTCGCGCCCCTGGCCACTACTCCGATGTCCTTGCCCTTGATGACGAACTTCTGAGATTCGTTTCCGGTCTACCACCGCATTTTGCATTGGAGCCAGACACTACCCTCGACGGGAAGATGCAATTTCTACCCGTCCACCGATTCCTACTTATCACGGAGATCCTCTTCGTGAGAGTTAGCTTGCATCGACCGTATCTGCTCCGTAAGCTGAGCAGCGATCGCTACCTGCGATCACGGGATGCATGCTTCGAGTCTGCCATCAAGGACTCCGAAGTCCGCAAGGCTTTTCGTGAGAAGATGCCCAAGGAAACCCGCGCATCTCTCCATAACGCGTATAGGGAGTTCCAGACAGCGATGATTAGTGGTATTTATCTCGTTCTGCACCCACGTGGAAAGGACGCAGGTATGATGCACACTATTCTGGACAACTTCCTCAAAGATCACGAAGGCGTACGTGAAATGGACGAAACAACTCGTCGGGAGCTCAAAATTATTGAATTCCTGAAGAGTCGCGCTCTTCAAATTGCGGAGAACACATTACACAATGCGGACCAGGATGCGCGCACGGTGATTGACTCGCAGCTATCCACGACACCTGCAACTTCGCACCATACGCAGTCCCCATTCTCTTCCATTCTGGCGACCACGTCAGGTTCTGGATCTCCTCACTTGTATCCTGCATCCCCCTTTGTGCAATCTCGCGCTGTACAACGTCTCCAGCAGAATGTCTCCACGGATGGAGCACTTAATTCACCTGTGGGAACAAACAGCCCGAGTGGTGACGAAGAATCTGCGGCCCAATCATTATTGGACCATTGGTGCAGTACGTTCAATGATAGCACGATCGACGGACCCACTGGCATGCCTGCACTCTCCTGGGGCGGGCCGGGCGGTGCAGACTTTACTGGCTGGGTGGGCTCCAGCGCCAATGTGCCACCGCTCATTGACTCGAGCCTAATTGCCACACCTGACGGTGATTGGAATTACTGGGAGAATCTTGTCAGTCAAATCAAGACTGGCCCTCCCTTATAGATGTGAGACATAGAAATTTGCAACGAAGCAGGCTTCGAGTTCTACAACTCAGTAGAAGCATTTACTATAGACTTGTTGTATCTATGTATGCGCTATATGATTGTGTTGCAGGAGCCCGCCTTGTGAAATTACAGTGTCCCCGTCGAGATGGTGACCGTACAAACGACCCACAGTAGGAACTAAAGGCTACTATTACCATTGTCTGAAACGCCGTTAAGCAGCGCTGAAGTTCATATGAATCATAGACAAACACTGGAAATCAGTGTCAATGGCAATAAGCTATATACACTTTGCCAGTGAAAACATCGTATTTTGTCCTTGATTTGTAGTAGTTCTGTAGTAGTCGATACAGATCTTCTACGACACTATTAGTTTGTGGTGCCAGCATTACCAAAAATCATGCACATCCTCACTATATATTTCTGCCGCCGCCGGTTGCTACGGTTGGACGATCAGACGTCGAGATGGCAAACTATTGTTGCTGTGGGAGAGCATGACACTAGAACAACATCGCACTGCAGCACATGAAACAGTGTACAGGTACAAAAAACATGACTCTATCAGTAAAATTAGCGAGCGAAATAAGAGGTAGGGGTTGAACTTCGTAGACTAGCGAAACAGACCAACAAACCATACGTAGTGGGGTAGGTAAGCTACACTCTAAGAGAGACACTCGATCTACGTTTGATGGATCCTCACACAAACGTAAGACCAGTCACGTCAGTTTAGTTTAGGCGTGTAGTCGCTGAGCGACTATAACCGGTTGTGGCAGTTAGTGGAGCTGAGCCGAGTAGCGACAGAACGACTTACCCTCTACTTAGTTTAAGTAGTAGTGGGCAGAACCAATCCGACAAGGTATTGCCAGATGTGTCGATGCGGCAGGACTCAGCAGTACTCCGAGACTCTTCGCTACCGACTACTACGGGCAATCTAAGCCATTCGACGACATCAATAATGCCACGTTCCATCCCTCGTCATCTCTCGCACTGTGGTCCACCACTTCGACAAGCTCATCGATGCCTTGAGGTGAAATGGGCAGGGCCTTATCCACTTGAGCCAGCTCCTTGAAACTGTACACGTGGCCTTCAACCACGCCCTCCAACTTCGGCTGGCTTTCCCTCGGCCTCTTGTTCAAACGAATAAAAACAATGCGTCAACATCATCAAGAGAAGCCACTGATCTATATCCTCCTGCCGAACACCGATATGTGCTCCGATAATGCCCGAGCGGGCATTACAATGTGATAATACATAACAAGAAGGTGCAGCATATGATAGGCGAATGGTATCAAGAAGAAAGGGATTCTTGATGGCAAAGGAATATTTGCATGAATAAACCATTTGCCGTATTTAATGGGCCAAAGTGGACATTCGAGCAAGAGCTAATAAACATACTGAAGGAGCTGGAACTTTTCTGTGTCTGATGGTGGATAATTGATGTACTATCATTGTACTGGTAATGCAAACTGCACGTGCAATGCAAATGTTTCAGAACACTACATTCCACACATTCTGTAGACTCGAAAAAATTAAGGGAGATAGGTGTACATGTGTTCAAATTGTGGACAAGAAATTGGCATGAGTTAAGAAGAATGATGTGCTACAATCTGTCATTTTCTGTCGAGATCAGCAGTGGTATTGACCATCTCAGCCCCAGATCCAGGAGATCCTGCTTCTAATTTGAAAAACTGAAACAGGGAAATCATGGATAAGTCCACGTGTGTTCTCTACAGCAAGTATCAGAGGGTACTGCTCACTGGATGAAGCTGCAGAATCAGTTCTTGACGAGCAAGTCTATGTAGATTGTCACGCTTGAGCACATCTGTGACAAATTTGAATCTCCTCCTCGGCACCAGAAGCCGAGCACAGGGAACCTGCAAGGCCATTAGGTTCGGAGTCTATAATAATAGCGCCCGACACTGTCACCTTCACGCGTACAATGGCACCCTCCCAGAAGTCTCAGAAACACAGGCACATGGAGGCCGAGACAGCCCTCGAAACAAAACGTCACGAGGCTTGGGAAGCGCTCCGCAATGGTACCTCTTGCATGGATCACTGCTCATTTTGACAGATTCCTGCAACTGAAACTCGATACCCGCTTCAAGGAGCTCTTTCCCTCTACTCTCGGAAGTCGATGACGTCCTCGTATGGATGAAGATGATGTTTTAATTGGACCATCCACCCGTCAGCAACGCATAGACATCCCTGATGCACCCATGCAGGCTGGTGCCAGCACCCTTAGCTTCGACAGTAATCCCTTGAACTACTTACAATTTCGGTCCCCTATTTCATCCAGTACTATATATGATGACTTCTCAGGCGCTATACCTTCCTACTCACACTGATAATGTATCCACTGCTTGTTCTGCAACTTTTCGAAACTTAGACATGTCCGAGTCCTCAGGTTCCTTGCCTTCATCCTGTTGTAGGCCGACAACACCTGGGGCTGGAATTTCAAAGTCCGTAGGTGTCGGATGCGTGACCCGGTGTGACGAAAAGTTTGCATTGCATGTGCAAAAGACGGCAAAACTCGGAATCAGTCTACATGCTGAATGCATACTAGAAAAAATCGGGAAAAATGCGTAGCAGGTGGAGGGCCATGGTCTGAATTCACAGATTAAACCCGAGGAGAGTAAGTGTCTTTGTGAAGATGTTAGAACGAAAATAGTGATTTTTTTGCACATCCGGGGCACTGATAGTAACTCTCGGAGTGTTTCTTGCGGTTCCAAATAGGGACAACCTGCCCCGAGGTGCTGGCACCAGTGGCGTTGGTCCGTTCTCGTAAGATTCAGAGCCAGAGACCCGGGTTTTGCTCGGTATGAATGTTCGTGCTTCCCTTCGCACATCAGAGGAAGCATTGGAGAAACCATCAGCAATATGTTTGGGAGGGCTATTGTCACGTCCTTGAATTCGAGCACCTTCAATCGAGCCAGGTGTGTCGCCGCAGATGTTACATTTCCAATAATATCGATTAGATTTGTTGTCCACTTTGTCGATGCAGGTAAGATTCACAGCAATAAACTCAGGGACAGGGCGGCCACCAGCACTGAAGGACATGATCAAGGTAGTTGTCACTGTCAAGTAGTACGAGGCCGAACTAAGCTACATATGGTGCACGTTCTTCCAGGTTCCAGTGCCAATCACTTTCCTACAAGTTCTGCCATTTGCCTGGCAGTGCCGGTTTTGCCCTGCTGCATGGCAAAACGGCAAACTTCTGCCAACAACACTACCTCTACTGGTTAGTCTAGTCGGATGGATAACCGACGTGAGTGGAACCGAGCCGGGCCGAGCCGAACTGCAGCAACACTACTTAAATTGAAGCTCTCGCCTTTTCCCTCAACTTGTTGTGTCTCTACAACGGTTAAGGTATGTCGTGCATACGATGGAAAGTTTTGTCATTATTGACGATGGACAAGTTGTTCTCGTCTTAGGTTAGCTACCAATTCGTCGTGTCTCGACAACGACTGAGTTGTTCTTGTCTTAGGGCCATCAACTATGACACGTCATTATCCCTTTATCGAAGGCGTCTTTGTCTATGTCGCGACACTTGCTCTCATGACGCTAACTGCGGACGGCCAAACTGTCGTGGAACCACCAGCAAACCCGTTCTCGAACCCGAAGTACGATCTGCACAATCCGCTTAGGTATATTGTGTCAAACGGGTTAACGGCCATTGCGTTTGGTAAACCAAGGGCACTCAAGACGTTGGCATCCACTAATTGAAATAACATAGTGCTTATCATGCTGATTGCACTTATTCAGACCATTTACACCTTCCGATACGGTACAAAATGGATGCTCGTAATGGTAATCGGGGGATACAGTAAATGCCTCTGCATCACAGTAGTTTAGCTCTAACCAACTGACAGCCTACGCGTTTGGGTTCGGGTGTCGGTTCGGATTGCATTACCATCCTGACTCTGAGGGAATATACATTACTGAGTATCTGCTCATCGTGCTATCAGTATGTTCATTTATGTTATTTATATTTCAATGACTCACGAAGTATTGTATAGCCTTGTGCATTCATTGCAGCAAGCTATACCTTATTGGGACGACTAGCGAAATATATATCATGCGCCACCCACGTTTTACTACCTGTGGAGAAATTGACACTCATTTTCGTTGTTTCGGATGTCACAACATTCCTGATTCAAGCCGTCGGAGGCGGTATGGTTGCCTCTCATAATCTATCCCAGCAACAAAGGGGCTCGCACGTATGTTTATCTACAACCTCCTGGCATATCTTTGAACTCATTTCGGAAGATCCTCTTGGCTGGTCTGGTGCTGCAACTGGTGTCGTTTGCTTTATTCGCCGCTATTTACATTCGTTTCTTGTATCGGGTATACACCCTGGAATACGATGTATGGGGACGCGACAAGATACACCCATGGTATTGCGACTGGCGGGCCTTGGCTGCTGCCTTGGTTGTCAGTTGCGCTGGTATCCTTGTGAGTATTGCTTCAAGTTGGTACCAACCCCGGCACGACTGATACGTCCACTAGGTACGGTCTGTATACAGAGTCGTAGAACTCTCGCAAGGCTTCGAAGGCTATCTCGGCACGACAGAGGCATTCTTTTATGGTCTCGACACCCTTCCTCTCGTCATCGCTACTTCCGTGTACGTTCCGTTCTGGCCAGGGCGGTTTATGAACGATGAGACAGACATAGTAGACAACAAACCAAAACTTTTCGAGCTATCATGATTTATTCTCCCAAGGCAATACCCAATTTAGACGCAGACATTTTCAGACCCCCGTTTATCAAGTGCCTGTTGGAGAACAGCCCGCTGTTATACCCGTACTATAGTCTATGTTACTACATATTACATTTCCTTTTATGGATACCGTGCTCCTTCCTCCAGTCCCATACCTACTTGACCGGAGGTAAGCTACACTACACACTCCTTACACTCAGTTACTCACCTAGTACAATCCTTAGTCTCATACCTACTTGACTGGAGTCCTTACACTCTTTATACTAGGTCGGCACATTCCAAGAGTGCCATGACTCCAGACTGCATAACATGCACAGGTCACCGGTGACCCGCGCAGCTCCCTCAGCTTACAGACAACTGTGTATGGGGATTCAAGTTTCGTGTGACTGCCGTCAGTGCCATCTCCCTGCCACAGTTGTTGTTATCCCAGTTGCGATCTGGTTCCTGACGCGGACAGGCGGCATCACAACCGGGTTAATGGGCTGGCGCGTGATGATGACCACGGAGTCTCAATCGAATGCCTCTACTTCAGTATAGTGTATCTCTGTCCTTTTTTTGGACAAATGGGTTTATTATATAGTGACTGCCTGGACTAATCCCGCATAGTATGTAGCACACTATGGGCGGTCAGAGATCGCCGGTCCGAGGAAAAATACACCCTGCCGTAGGTCATGCAGATGTGTGGGACTCCGTGGGCTGTATCCTCCTTCGAGTCATCTTCGTGCACCCGTTGATTTCGCAGAAGGTCATGCCAACAATTTGCCAGTGGCAGCTGGACGGGCACATTGGAGATGCCGGACCGACGTGCTGATGCGTGCTACTGGCACTCACCCTCGCAGCCAACGCGAGACCCGATCATCAGGTACATCGTGACGGTGGGGACACGGTACGGTCGTCCCGATCATTCCTGGTTGCATGCGTCAATGAACCTTTGAGACGAGGCACTGTCTCCCACCAGAGAAGTAACGCAATAAGCAGGAGGTGCAGGAATTCTAAATGAAAAGCTACGGCAGGTGAAGTACAGACTCGAAAATATCGGTTATCTATCTCCCCGGGCCGATGGACCCGGTGCGCCGTGGCGGTACTTGCAATATAGTAGTGGCCGAGGTTGACGAATATGGAATGGCCTCAGTTCCTTTTTAGGCTGATTTATCCGTACCCTTTCTCCCAAAGTCCATGCAGTCAATCAACCGGTTCCTGTACGGACCAACCCCAGAAGAAAAGGTACGAGCATGGCAGGGTAAGCTACGTGCGGAGAGTCGACAGTTGGATAGGGAGATGAGACAGGTCAGTATCATGAATTCCATACATCTCGACGACAGTTCACTCGAGATTCACATCACAGCTTGACGCGGCCACCGCCAAGGCGCGACAAACGGTAAAGCAGCTCGCAGCCAAAGGAGACGTCAAGTCCGCGCGAGTACTTGCCAGAGAAGTCGTAAGAAGCAACAAACAAAAGGACCGACTGTCAGTTAGTAAGGCGCGCTTGGGCTCCATCGGGACACAGTTGACGCAGCAACTTGGTGAGCGTCCCGAACCAGAATCCGAATCTAATCCTGAAGTTCCCTCTAGCGATGTTGAAGGTCACCGGCTCGCTGCAGAAATCCACCGAGATTATGAAGCTCTCGAATTCGCTCATCAAACTTCCGCAAATCAGCCGGACCATGCGAGAGATGAGTATGGAAATGACCAAGGTGTGACACTTTCCATATCAAAAATTACCTGTGTTCAGTCGACTTTCAGGCTGGTATAATGGAGGAGATGCTTGGAGATACGCTAGAGATGGGCGAAGAGGAAGAGATAGAGGAAGAAGCGGACGCAGAAGTAGACAAAGTACTGTTCGAACTCACCAACGGCAAGCTCGGGCAAGCGGGCACCGTTGGGGAGGATTTGCCAGTAAGTCTAGAGTTACTCGCTCACTTATCGTCCGCTGAAGAAGAACCCTAGTCTACGCAAGACCGGTTGGAGGAAGAGGAGATGGAGAAGACGATGGAGCAGTATCGGCAGCAGCTGGATGGGCTATTGAGTGGCTAATGCGCCCTGCCATTAGCTGGGTAGATACCAGCGGGTATTACTGTCCATTTTATGTATTGTAGTGGTCCCGATATCCTTTTGATGAACGGATCGCAGCCATCCGACCATGGCAAGGGGTGATATGCGATGATTTCCTGAAATGGACAGAGATACCTCGGGGAATCTTCCACGTGGGTTCAGTCCGTGTGTACCCGTGTGGCCGACCTTGGACACTTCTATTCGCAACATTTTTTCCTCTTTTTCCCTCTCTGTCTTGAAAAATGTCTGCCCATATTAGGCCCCTCACTCGGTTTGCAAGCAGATGCTCCCAGGTAGGAAGCCCCTTCCTCCTGGCACAACCGAGGTCGTTCTTATGTTGTTTCCAGTCGTACAGGCGGTACGCGTCTACAGCTCCTACCAGTGCCTTTGCTGGACACAAAGGTAGTCATGTGAGCAATACACATCATAGTTTTTACATGTCACTTAACCCTGTCCAGGGAAAATACACGGTGACTTTGATTCCGGGTGATGGTCAGGATCTTGGGCACACAAACGCAGGGTGGTGTATTGACGCCAGTCCCAGGCATTGGTCCGGAAATTAGTGGATCAGTCAAGGCCATTTACTCTGCCGCCGATGTGGGTCTATATTACGTCCGTGCGCCCAATTGCTCCACATGAAAACAGGTCCCTATTGAGTGGGAGGAAGTCAGTGTCGCGCCGGTGTTAAAAGGCGGAAAAACTGTTATTCCCGATGCAGCAATCAATTCGGTCAGGAAGAACACTGTCGCGCTGAAAGGTAGGTCGGTTAGAAGCATTAGAGTTTTCAGAGACTGAGTCCGTTCAAGGACCGTTGGCAACACCAAGTAGGCTCAACTTGAGTGAAGATTTGCATATATGAACTTACTTTTTGCACCAAGTCGGCAAGGGTCATGTTTCCCTAAACTTGACCCTCCGCA
The DNA here is from genome assembly GCA_038089155.1 of Nevesoporus exiguus. Lineage (NCBI taxonomy): Eukaryota > Fungi > Basidiomycota > Agaricomycetes > Boletales > Boletaceae > Nevesoporus > Nevesoporus exiguus. Next base: position 21,260 of record JBBPKI010000122.1, read on the forward strand.
GGACATTCAATCTTTTTGCCAACGTCCGTCCATGTGTTTCGATCAAGGGTTTCAAGACACCTTACGACGATGTCAACACCGTCCTCATTCGTGAAAATACGGAGGGTGAATACTCGGGTATTGAACACGAGGTAAGCTGTCTGATACCTAAGAGCCCTTCTTCTTTACATGGACATTACAGATTGTTGATGGTGTTGTTCAATCCATCAAACTTATCACTTACGAAGCTTCGGAACGCGTGGCTCGATATGCGTTCCACTACGCGCAAGCCAGCGGGAGAAAAAGGGTTACGGCGGTCCACAAGGCTAACATCATGTAAGTTTTGCCGGGGAGGCGCTGAAGTCGCGTATTGACTCTAGCAGGAAAATGTCGGACGGTATGTTCTTGTCGGCCTGCCGACATGTGTCGAAGGATTTCCCTGATATCTCGTACGATGAGGATCTGCTGGATCGAGTCTGCCTGCAGGTACGCTGCGTCACATAACAGATGAATGAATGGAAAAGGGATGAACCGTCTGGCAGATTGTGCAAAATCCTGAGCCATATTCTAACCGCGTCATGGTGATGCCCAACCTCTATGGTGACATTCTATCGGATATGTGCGCAGGGCTGATTGGCGGTCTTGGACTCACTCCTTCCGGTAACATTGGACGGGTATGCATGCTTTATACTTGAGCAGCACTATTTACTAAGCTTGGTAAGGATGCGTCCATTTTCGAGGCTGTGCATGGCTCCGCTCCCGACATTGCAGGCATGTGTTGTATTCATGAAATCCAAATGGTCCATTGAGAATACCCGTAGGAAAGGGATTAGCTAATCCAACGGCCCTGTTGCTATCTTCTTTGATGATGCTGAGGTACGTCTTATATCCGGAATGGCAGGTTGCCTGGTTGATCCGACGTGCCTCGTTTCAGACACATGAACCTGAACGAGCATGCAGCGAAGATCGAGAAGGCCACCCTCGATGTAAGTAAAGGTTATCCTGTATAGTAATTCATGGGGTAATGACGGCGTCGATCCGCAGACGATCGCGGAGGGAAAGACGATTACCGGAGACCTTGGCGGTAGGGCGACCACGAAGGAGTACACCGCCGCAATCATCGACAAGCTTACTGGTGCATGAAGGTTTGTTAGAGATAGATGTCTGGACTGTACCGATTACTGGCTGTGTCGGAGCCAATTATCTAAGTGTAGTACGGACCCGGGGTGGATTTTGGCTGCGGTTGGATACCGGGTGAGCGTGGGAAATATCGACTAGGAAAATGGGAGGAAAATGCTGTCCGCGACGTTCTTCACAACGACAACTAGTAAAATCTCATCCACGCCTGCACGCGGCATTCACCTCCATATTCCCCTCACACGCCCTACAGGGCAAGCCTTCCAGCATACAGCTACTTTCCTACAGCCAGGTACTTCTCTTTTTTTCGACCTGTTTCGTCCGCATTGCCCACGTCGCCCTCTTCAGACACTCGTAAAACATTCATATAACCTGTAACGCTACGAACGAAATGACAGACGAATCCCCACCAAACCAAGCCACAAGAGATGACTCCAAAAAGTCAACCCCAGCCCCCAGCGTCTCCCGCAGTTCCAAGAGGACCCCTTCGAACGCCAGGCCCTCGTCCGCTGCGGGGAGTCTTCCTGGTGCTCAAAGACCCTCTTCTAGAGCTGGAAGCAAGAAGTCTGCTACCCCCGTACCGGGTGGTGCTGAATCCGGTTCTGAATCCAGCAAGAAAACTGCGGAGGCAAGGAAGCCCGACCTGCCTCGCAACAAGAATCAGAGTAGCGGTGGTCAACGTAATGGAAATCATCGTAACCGCCAGCCCTCATCGTCACAGGCAAATCGCAGCAGTACTGCCAAGGATCGGGCCTTGATGGGTCAGTCTTCTTCTCCGGCGCCTCCCTCTGCTTCGGAGTCTAGTGATGCGTTGTCTTCACTCCAACGTGTCATCGCTGATCTCAAGACCACTCCAAACCAAGTATCTACTTCCAATAACTCGCTCGCTGCTTCTATGCACGCTCCACAAGCACTGAACTCCACCCTTCCTGCAAATGCGCCCATTTTCCATCCCGGTGCTTCAGCATTCCCTGCCTCCGCATTGTCAGATGCTGCCCGACATCGCAAGGCTGTGTCCCTTGGTGCATCCGGTTTTTCAGGAAATTTGAACTCGTTTTCACCTCACCTAGGTGCGATGATCGAGGACGTGGAGGATGGGACAGGTGTGCCATTTGAAGATGGCGAAATCTCTGAGGGTTTCTTCTCTGGCACTGGCCATCAAGCTCGGTCTCAGTCTCAGAGTTTTATGGCCCCTCGTTTTGCTGCTTTGGCTGCCCAACAAGAGCAGGACGTCCTCGGACCCACTGGGCGGCCTCAGCTTGCTCCCAATTTCATGTTTGGTGCTCGCCGACGCACAAGCTCTAATGTGCCTATGGGTCCTCCGATAAATGAGGAGGACGTTGGATTCTCGTTTCCACAGCAGCTAAATCAGCCTTCGGAGGGAGTTCAAGACCAAAGCCACAGAAGGGCGGAGAACGACATCACAGGCATTATGGCCGAGCAGGTATATATATTACCTTCCACCGTCTTTGCCTGGACTCAACTTGTCTAGATTGCTATTCAAAATCAGATAGAGGCTCTTCAGCAGCAGCAGCAAGCGCTTTACCAACAGCAGTTAGCGTCGAACCAGGTTCTTTCTCTCCAAACCCCTGGCCTCGCACCTCATAGGCATAGACGCGTGCAGAGCACACTCCCCACAAACATTACAGGGAACAATAGCGTCGCTGGTTTTACCCCACCAATGGGCCAGTTCAATTCAATGGCTAACCTCGGCATCAGTCCTGATTCGCAGCCTGGCTTGCCTCGCGGCCATGGAAGGAGACACAGTGTCAATGTAGTCAACAAACCTACCTCTTCTCAGAATGTTGGTTCTGTGAGTTTCCCTTACAGCGGCCAGGACGGGTTCGAGGACGGTTTCACTTCACCCTTCGGAGGCCATTCGCGCACGACGTCCCGAGTTGATTCTAGTTGGCGAATAAGTGCGTATCGGTTTTTGTGGATGATACGTTCTGACATCCGATATAGACGGTGGTGTGATTCAGGGCAACAACGCATTTGCTGCTGATCTCGCCCAAGCGCAAGCTCAGTTACAAAGTTTGCAACAGTTTCGGGCTGCCGCTGGTGGTCATCACCACAAGATGCCTTCGTTTTCTTTCCCGAACATGCTGCCGAATATGATGGCCGCGAATATGATGGGCTTGGGCATGGGAGGCGTCAGCTTGTTACAGCAGCAACAACAACAGCAACAACAATTCCAGTCCCAATTGCAACAACAATCTAATCAGCCCCAACGCAAATCTCTCTTCGCTCCTTATCTTCCTCAAGCCTCTCTTCCACCTCTCTTGGCTGCAGGAAAACTCGTTGTAGGTATCCTTCGCGTCAACAAGCGTAATAGGTCGGACGCGTATGTTGCCACAGAGGTTCTGGATGCCGATATCTACATCTGCGGTTCTAAAGATCGTAATCGCGCTTTGGAGGGTGATATCGTCGCTGTTGAGCTCCTTGATGTTGATGAGGTATGGGAGACCAAGAAGGAGAAGGAAGAGAAGAAGCGCAAGAAGGAAGAGAACTCTGCTTATGACTTGAAGACCAGTGCGGGTCGCAAGGATGACAAGAAGAAGGATGATGTTGAGGTTGAAGGACAAGGTCTGATGTTGTTCGAAGACGAAGAGTATGATAAATTTAGTCAAGCGTTCATACCTCTTACTCACATTTACTCCCAGGGTCACGGATGAAGTCAAGCCGCAGTTTGCTGGACATGTCGTGGCAGTCGTCGAACGCATGCCAGGACAACTTTTCTCTGGAACGCTGGGTCTTCTACGTCCGTCCTCTGCGGCCACCAAAGAGAAGCAGGAAGCCGAACGCCGCGAACGGGAGGGTGACCGCGGGGATGAACCTCGGCGTGGACCAATTGAACGCCCAAAAATCGTTTGGTTCAAGCCAACTGATAAGCGTGTACCTCTCATAGCCATCCCAACCGAACAATCGCCTGCAGATTTCGTTCAGAATCCAGAGATATATGCTAATAGACTGTTTGTTGCCTGTATCAAGCGCCACGTGCGTTCTCGAAGTTTCAACGCATTCTTTTACTGACTTACCGCGGTGTAGCCCATCTCTTCTCTCCATCCTTTCGGTACTCTGGCTGAGGAGCTCGGTCCTATCGGGGATATCGAAGTCGAGACCAGTGCTTTGTTGAAGGACTGTAACTTCCCAACTGAAGAATTCTCCGAGAGTGTGCTCAAATGCCTCCCTCCCACTCCCTGGACGTACGTTGTTCGCTTGCTACTTCAAGTTGTTTGTTCACACCGTACATTAGTGTCCCTGAGAGGGAGTATGAAATTCGCAAGGACCTGCGCCAAGAGCGGATTTTCACCATCGACCCTGAGTCTGCTAAAGACTTGGATGATGCTTTGTCCATTAAGATGAACGATGATGGCTCTTACGAAGTTGGTGTTCATGTTTCGGACGTATCGTTCTTCGTGAAACCGAATACTGCGCTTGATCGCGATGCTCGTAAACGGGCTACAAGCGTTTACCTCGTTCAGAGAGCCGTACCAATGCTACCCCCTACACTAAGCGAGGAAGTCTGCAGCCTTGCCCCCGGCGCTGAGCGTCTCGCTTTCTCCACAGTCTTTACAGTGACACCAGAAGGGAAGGTGGTCAATAAATGGTTTGGCAAGACGGTTGTTAAGTAAGTGGTAGCCAGTCTATTTATTCCAGTGCTGAGACTGTTCTCAAGGTGTGCTGCGAAACTGTCTTACGTTGATGCACAGAAAGCAATTAATGGACAGTCGCTGGGTGGGCTCCATGTGTTATCGGGGCACAGTCTGTCCGCAATTGAAGAGGACGTGAGAGCCTTGTACAGCATTGCCCGCCAGCTTCGTGCCAAACGTCTCCAAGACGGTGCATTGACTCTCCTGTCTTCACGACTGTCATTTACCTTGGACGAAAACGGCCTTCCAACGGATTGTGCTCAGAGCGATCGCAATGATGCTAATGATCTTGTCGAAGAGGTATGCACTATCTGAATTTGAGCGCAATCGGAGCTTAAACTAGAGTCTAGTTCATGCTCTTGACTAACATTGCCATTGCCCAACGCATTGCTGTTTACCTTCCCGAACAAGCACTCCTCCGGAGGCATGATCCACCCATTGAAAGGCGTCTGGTACTTTGGTTTTTTCTTTGCGCTCCTCCTGGTGTTGATGTTACTTTATAGAATGTCTTCTCCGAGCGCGCCAAGCGGCTTGGCGTGGAGGTAGACACGTCAACAGCAGGCTCTATAATGAAATCTTTCGAGGTGATCACCAACCCCACTGCTCGGGTGGTGCTTGAGCTACTGTCCTTTAAAGCCACCCAACGTGCCAAGTACTTCTGTGCCGGAATGCTGGATATTGCCAAATATTGCCATTACTCTCTCAGTGTCCCTCTCTACACACACTTCACTTCCCCTATTCGACGTTATGCTGATATTCTGGTACACCGCCAACTTGAATCAGTTCTCCAAGGTGGAAGTGAGTAGAATTGTATCATGGTTTTGGTGGAAACTAATTTTATGTCACAGGCGACCCGAAGTTTACTATGGATAGAGATGCTGTCGCAAAGGTCGCTCAGCAATGTAACATGTACGCACCTATGCCACACTTGTTCGACTGCTTGCTGAATATCCTTTAGTAAACGGGATTCCGCGAAATTGGCGCAAGAGCAGTCTATCCATCTATTCCTCTGCGTGTTTATCTCGGACTTGACCCACCGTTATGGACCCGTCATCCGGCAGGCGAAGGTTGTCAATGTGCTCGATGCTGCATTCGATGTTCTGGTCCCCGAATTTGGGATTGAAAAGAGGGTTCACGTAGACCAGATGCCTATTGATGTAAGTGTGGGTAGTTCATCGACCTCTTCCATCTATTAATCATCCATTTAGAATCATGTGTATGATGAACACACCCATACCCTTCAGATCTATTGGTCCAGCAAGGACGTCATCACTTGGCTCGCAGAAAATAGCGATGACGAACACTTGAAGAAAGTTAAGCAGAATGCTGAGGCACACGCCACTAAGATGGAAGTGGCATCACGCTCCTTGCATGACGAGACGGCTCTTTTTGATGAGGATGACGCTGAGGAGGACGAGATAGTACTTGGCAGAGACAGTGAGGTTACTAAGGAGGCAGAGACATCTAAACAGCGCTTTCTTTCTGCTGCCAAGATCGAACCCGTGTTTGAAGGCCTGAGGGCGACCCCATCTGGTCATAAGATCCAGGACATTAGGGAGCTGATGACAGTTCCGGTATGTAAACACACCTCTCATGAAGACGCTATTGACGTAGCACTGCTAGGTGATCGTGACAGCCGACTTGACCAAGAGCCCCCCTGTCATCAAAGTATACAGTGTTAACCCCTACGCTGAACCGAAGAAATAAGTTGCCCCACTGTCCTCCGAACGCTTCTGTTCTTCGAAGTGCATCTGTTGTACGATAGTCGATGTTCCGCATGCTTTCGTTTTCCTATCCCCTCCTTGATACTGACTCATGGCCTGTTCATGCGCCGGTTCTGTACGGGTATGTCTATGAGATGTTTACATGTCGCTCGATTCCCTCCTTGGGCTATATTTGTTCAACCAGCTTGCAATACGTGCATCTTTCCTGTCTATGTTTTCATGTAGTAGTGTTATTTGCAACAGAGGATTCTCGTAATAAGTATGCGTGTCAGGGCAGTAGGCTACGGGTTATAAGCTAACTAGAAAGACGGCGGAGTCACAAGACTAGCATTATATCGTACATGTTGGGCATAAAAAGACTTGACGTTAGATCCAACCCGGAGGAGGCGACCCCACCTCACATTTAACGACCCTCCCCTGCCTGTCCCTTTCCCGGACGAGCGTATCCTTGTTCTCAAGCGACGAGCCCGAGCTGGATTCGCGAGCCGCAGATTTGGGAGTGCGATGGCTGACACTGTTGCCCTTTAGTGCTCGGAGCTCCGACAGCCGATTTGGAACCTCTTGACCGGGCCGGCACTCCTCGACGACCGTGTGGATCGAGTGCACCGACGGCGTCTGCCCACGAGGCGTGCCGCCCGTAGAGCCCGAGAGGGGAGTACGCTGGACTCGCTGTATCTCGTGACAGCAGAGCTTCTCGAGCTCGACGAGTCCGAGATAGTTTGCTTCGTCACGCAGTTCGAGCAGGGACTCGAGGCGTGAGGGCGAGGGTGGCGTGGGTCCGAGCTGCACCGCCCGCGGTAGCATCTCGGGATGTTCTGGGCTGCATGGAAGGGATCGGAGGTAGGCTAGGACGTGCGTGTAACTGTCCAAGGAAGGAAGGACAAAAAGTCAGATGTTGTGCGAAGGACGCGTCGGCGTAGTCGACTTACGGGGCACTCGGTCGATCGAGGAAAATGTGGATACTGGTGAACTGAGGGAGGCAGCCAGAGGAAGCAAGGTGATCACGAAAGAACGAACTAAAGCCATTGCTATGCTGAGCCGAAGACACGTCACTTGCATTCGAATATACTGATGTCGTGTCGGAGACAGGCATCAACAAGGGTGTGACGTAGCGAGAAAGATGAGAAGGACGAGATACCAGTGACCGTAGCAATATTCGGTAGGTAGTGGTGCATGTCTCCAAAGTGACGATTAGCTTGGAAGGGTCGATCGCGCCATCAGGAATGGGTGAAAGAAGGATAGCTTCAAAGGGAGGCTGTGGCGGGAACGTGTTGGTGTCAGCCAGAAGGGTAGGGGATGAACGAGAAGCGGAGGAGTGCGCCACCAAAGAAGGCCGTGATGAAGAGAATTGAGCTGGGGGAGACGGGGAACCCAACGAGCGGGGAGGCGGAACGTCGTCTAACAAGGAGATGCTTGCAGGACTGCCAGATAGTCTGACACCTTCCTCTGTATCTGGAACATCGGGCAAAGGTGGAAGAGGAGGGCTGAGCGGGCGTTGCAGAAATCTGCTTTCGTTTTCCTCGGTGTCATGCAACGAGGCATCCTGCTTCGCTCCGTCTTCCTCACTTGACAGGTTGGATCTGTAGGTTGAGCCAGACAACGCCTCCTGAGGCGTGCGCACAATTGTTGCACCGGAACCGAGTGGTCCACTACGATGGAAATGGAGCTGATCTAGAGAACCGCCCATTTTCGGCTCAGATATGCGAGTCGGTTTGGGGGCGGCATGGGGGGCAGTTGGATGGCTAGAGGTGGAAGAGTTGCGATTTAGCCATGACATTGGCTTTTGAAACGAGCAGTGCTTCTGACCGCGCGGTGGCGTGCCAGTAAGCGGGGCAGCAAGTTCTGGAGACGAGAAGCGGGGAACCAGCTCCGAGCTTATTGGGTAAGAGATGTGGGTACGAGAAGGCGAAGGCTGAGCACGATTTGAAAGGATCATGGTGAAAAAAGGATCGAAAATCGTTGTTCACAGAGGAGTCACTACAATGCAAGAGACAAAGAAGTCGCGCATGGCGACCAGACAAAAAGCGTCAGGCTGCAGACAATAGGGCGAACTCCTCGAGGCTCGCAAACGACAACACTTGCCTCATTTGGAAGACAATGCATCCCGGAGCCTCGTCAAAAGAAAATTGAAGATATCTCCCATAATGAACCCGGGCACGGAATGGCCCGCAGCTACCATTCAATATCGGCTGAACCTCCCCCACACGTTGCACTCTATCTCCCCCTCTCTCTCTGCACTTCACACATCGCGTGCCGCGGCTCTTCATCCGGAAATCTCGGCCGTGGTACAGTCCACCCATTGTCCGAAATGTGGTACATACCACTTTTCTAGTGATCATCCGTCACACCTCGTCGGTCTACCTGCGAGCAAGAAGCGGAAACGCGTCACGTCTCACCATCCGGCAGCCCTCCAGAGAAGATGTCACTCCTGTGGCTTCTCCATCGATGCATGCAACAACCCGTCCCTTCCTGCGCCGGTCCAACTGCCAAGTGATTCGCCAAGAACGGGAGCTACACCACTCGTGTCACAGACCAGGGAGATCGGTCAGGAGCTGTCACCTCCCCGTTTCACTGCCCAAACGACCCATGTTCTGCCCTTGCCGAGTCGACAGTCCCGACCCAAACCTAGTCATACGAGGACGTCAGCTCTGAAAAACATGCTTTCCCGTGACCGTCAGAGGGAGGAAGAAGTTAAATCTCAGAAAAAGAGGAAGGAAGGTCACGAGGGATTGGCTGCTTTCTTGAAGGGACTCTGAATCCATTGACCTTTCGCCAGTATGCACTCTTTCTTGTCTTGCTTCAAGCTTGGGACGTTTACACCGCATTATAGCCATCTTATTACGAAGTTCGCGCGAACGCGCAGGACAAGAGCGAGATACAAGGGTACGATCCTTTGCACCTGAGCGCTGCCTGAGCTGTAGGACTTCTTGCGCACAGAACATTTGGGTTTCGCTTACGAAAGCCATCGACATTCAGGTATGACGGTCCATTACGATCCACCACCCCCTTTACGAAGAGACTCGCCTCACCTTCATAGTAATGGAAGCGTGCTATGGCCAATAACCGCCTGGTAAGATGTAATCTGACGAAGCACCTGCGGATATTATTATAGTTTGTATCTATTCTCTCGTGGTTGTTCTTCAGACAGTACTAGTTCATTCAACGTAGTGGTCCAGATTGGCAGTATTGCAGCAGCAGGACCGTAAGATTATCAACGAATCCATCAAACGGTGCGATTCAGACTGAATACTGGCTGCCACCATCGCAAGAGCCACTGTCTAAGCCTACGTGCCCGAGCCCCGCTTAGTCGGGATTGACACGACAACTTGGGTTGGTAGCAATCAAGAAAACAACCTCAGGTCACTCTTTCCTCATACTATTGCCCTCCCCCGCCACTTCACGCCCCAGCGGGGCTAGAGATGGCGATGTTCGACACGCCGTCAACAAGGGCCTCCGCACGATCGTCGATCAGCCTTGTAACCTTGGAAGTAAAAGATCAATCGATGAAACCTCATGGCACTACCATTGTATTCACCTTTCCTATGGCGACCGTTCGGCCTGGAATCAAAGTCAATGGCACAAGTCGAGGATGCCAGCAAGCTAAATCGTACCTTCGTCCCGCAAAGTGAAACGGCCGAGTTGAGGGTAGTCAACAAATCTCTCGACGCAAACTAGGAGAGGTGTCTCGACGAGAGCTATGATCTTTTGACCTAGGCAAAGTATTCACTACAACGGCAAGGTTTGCGAGTCAAAACTGCTAACCTCTCTTGGCAAATTGGGGCGGTTTCTTTGACTTGCGGCCGGTTGCCTTGTCAAAGTAATGTAGCAAAGCCTACGCGTGCCATATCATTGCGGTGAGAGAGAGACGAGAGGAGATAGGCGCACTGGTAACGTGACTTCTTCCGACAAGGTATGAACATGCATCACCGCCGAGTATCCGGCGCAAATGATATTTTTGTGCTCTAGAATGGCCAATTGAGCTTCGAATTGGCGCACTGCGTGTACGGGGTTCTTTGGGCTTGTGAGTACAAAACCGGGACTGATGTCCTCGTCCTCTACCCCTCTCAATCTGACCCGTACGTTATCGCCGCAGATGGCCGATGATATCTCTTCTTCCAATTCGTTGTAAATTGTAGTGATTTCGACGTTTGCTTTGGTCGGCATGAGAACGAGGTTATCTCCTTTGCGCATGTGACCTGACTCGATCTTTCCGACCGCGATAGAACCCATGTCTTTATACTTTTCCGAGATAGGCATCATGAGCGGGGCGTTGATCTTGCGATCGACCATGGGCATATTGTCGAGGTGACCGAGGAGAGTTGGGCCTCTTGGGAAGATCAGCACCTGACAATGAGCCAGGGAAGAAAGCGACACACTTCCACCAGGGGCATATTGAAGCGGGGACGGGCTCCTTGAGGTTTAAACCAGTATAACCTGAAATGGGTATGAAGGAGATGTCCCTTGGATTGAATCCGGCGACTTTGAGGAAAGGTACGAGCTTGTCTTTGATTTCGTTGTAACGTGTTTGATCCCAGCTGACGGTAGGGTCGTCCATCTTGTTGACGACGACAACGACTTTTGAGACGCCGACTGTCTTTACGAGCATGACGTGCTCTCTTGTCTGACCGCCCCTCTCAAAACCGGTCTCGAATTCGCCTTTGCGTGCGGAGATGACGAGGACCGCGACGTCTGCTTGTGCAGCACCGGATATCATGGAAGGAACATAGGTCTTGTGACCGGGAGCGTCGAGGACAGTGTAGCGACGGCTGGGGGTCTCGAAGTAAGCGCGACCGACTTCGACGGTCTTGCCTTTGCTGCGCTCTTGTGGAGTAGAGTCGAGGGCCCAGCTGAGATACCAGGTTTCTCTGCCGGCCTCCTTGGCCTCGTGTTCGTATTTCTCCATGGTTCTTTTGTCGATGGTACCGGTAAGATAGAGCAAGTTACCGCCGAGGGTGCTCTTTCCGGCGTCTACGTGACCGATGAATACAACATTCAGGTGTTCCTTGACTGGGGCGATATCGGGATCAGATGAGGTGAAGCGGCAGATAACTACTGACCATCGCCGAAGAGATCTTTGAGGACGGCGTCATCGGCAACGGATTGAACCTCTCGAGCGACGGCGGAGGTATCTGATTTTGATTTTTCGGTGGAGAATATTTTCTTGGACGAGGGAGGGGCTGGGGAGGCCGACTGAGAGCCTGGACGGGAGGCTGCAGAGGTCTGGATCGAAGCGGGTGGTGGTGCGGGTGCGGGTGCGGGTGCGAGTGCGGGTGCGGGCGATGGTGTGGGTTTAGAAGAGCCGATGTTGAGGGAGATGGTCTGGGGCTGGGCGTTCGACGGGGGGGGAACGAAAGAAAAGGGTCTGCCCGGCACGAATTCGAACGCACCCGCGTTGAGTTTGCTCATGGTGGTCGAATCCGACCCGCCGTGTCGCTCCATCCCTTCTTTTATCGCCCCGGTCTCGTGATCTCATCATGTCCTCCTTCCTCGACGCCGCCCGCCACATCCTTGACTCCAACGACGACCTCCACCAAAGACTCCTTCGCTTCTACGCCGAACTCGACGACCAGACACCGCCCATCCCAGATCGCTCGCACGCCGCACTCCAGCTCGAGACCGCCCGCGCCGCACTCTACGTCGTCCGCCGCGTGCAGCTCCTCCTCGACGATCGCGACACGCAAGACCAGCTTGCCATCGGCACTCGCGACCTCAACGTCCTTAGGACCCTCCTCACCCTTCTCTTTCAGTGGGGCATCAACCCCTTGCTCGCACGTCTCGCTCCCCTATGGCGCACGGATCGGTCCCTCTCCGACCCCCCCGCTTCCCTCCCAGATCTCACTGCACTCTCGGCGTTGCTGTCCGATCTCGCGTCCACCCTCTTCCCCCGCGGCGTGCGCGCACAGCCCCCTCAGACCCTCATCACCACGACCATCCTGCAAAGACATGTTCCCGATCTCCTCAGGGCCTCCATCTCCCTTGCGTGGCTGCCAAAGCCGCTATGGCCCCAGGGCGATCTCTCTCTCCCTACTTTGCGACCCTTCGTCCTTCGTCTCCTAGAATTGTGCGTCTATATGCGCTGCATGTCTGCACGGGTGATTCTCAACCTTGTGGTCAAGCCTTCCTCTGTCCCAGATCATGACAGATCTCGGCATAGTATTGTCGAGCACGCCCCCACCTCCCCTTCATGTCCGAAAGTTGGCTTCATCATTGCTCACAAAGAGTCTACTTCGTCCGGCGGGTGTCCGCGCTCTCTTTGCCGCAGTTTTTGGTGAGCAAGAGGGCTCTGACGATCCCCCACTAGAAAAGTATGAGCGAACTGCCGGAATTGTCATGACTGTACCCGCTGGCCTCAAGCCAGAGGTTTGTAGCTACACCGCATTACTACACCTTCAGTGCTGAGCTTCCTTCTCTAGGAATATTTCACGACCATCATCCCTCGTCTGATAGAATTGTTGACCAATGATGTTCCTGCCACATACAAGCGCGCTGCTTCTTTTTCCATCTCTCGGATGTTGGACTTCGAGTATTCGCACCGTCCATTAGTCTCTTCCCTTGTCTCTTCAATCATCCACCGCCCAATCATATGCGGTTCGACAGTGGATCCTTCTCCAGGAAGCCAGGACGAACATTCCTCACCAGTCACATTACCCACTCCGACGATGGCCTTGTCTATGCTCACCATTCTATTACTCAATACAGATCCGTCTCCCGCATTCATCACCGGTGTTTTATCTCCCGTTCTACCCGCCCTCTATGCGCTCAAATTTCATTTGGACACAACAAAGGCTTCCGATCCTGTCCTCAGGGAGTCCGTCAAAGGTATGCTTGCCACATGGGGTCGTGTAGTCGACATGCAAGACGGAGTCAACATCCTCTGGTCAATCATTAGAAGCAAGCGGATCTCCTGGGAAGTGGATATCTCGGGCAATATCAAACATGGCACACCAGAGTATGTCAATTTCGCAGTTTCGTTTCTAGCTTGTTATTCAATTTACACCTAGTATACCCAAGAAATTTACTCTTTTGACACCAAAGGACGTTAACAAGGGGGGTAATATTATGGAAGAGAACTTCCTAGGCCTTTACCCAGATCCTGCACATTTCGTGCAGTACGTCGAGTCACTTGACCGCCTGGACATGGCTTCCGAGTTATTTGTCAGGTTACTCGAGGCCTACCATTCAGTTGACACGGAAATGGACACAGATCCGTCGAGGTGCGCACGCGTCGCCCTGCTCGATTCATGGACTAATGCCTCACCAGAGGTTTGCTATATCTTCAAACAATTGTTCAGATGCAGACACAGCTGTCCGGTGATGGGTCTCCAACAAATATTCTTCGCAAGCCGGAGCACATTTTATCCTTTGTAAAGCATGCCCTCGAGTCTCAAGCGCCGCGTGGGACACTATTGACCCGAAATAAGACCGAACGTTCGCGTAGCCTTGGATTGGAGGGTTTAAAAATCGTTGATGAACCAGAGGATGCGGGAGGTAGTGACAGTGACGATGAGCCAGGAGAATTAGACAGCGATCGAGCTGAAAACAGCATGGCCGGGGCGGCGATCAATTTACTTCTTGCTATACTGGAAGGTATGAGAAGCTATACGATATTACGAACTTGAATATGACGATTTTCATAGCTAACCCCGATTTATCCGCACGGAATGCCCCCATACTCAATGAGATTTTTTCACTCCTCGAGCCTTGTACCAATAATGCAGCAGAGTCGATCAGAGATTTAGCCCGAGAAGCTAGGATGGTGATGACTGCTCGACTTGCGTCCAGTTCAACATCCTGGTCAGCACCACGGCAAAGCGGAGAAGACTCACAAGAGACTTATCAAAAAGCACTAAAGCTTCTTCAAGACCCGATCCTCCCCGTCCGAGCTCATGGCCTATTACTTCTGAGGCAACTCGTGTCATCTCGTCCTCGTGTATCCACGCCTACGACAGATCCGGCATTGATACCTGCGATACTGTCTATCTTCATGCAATCTGTGCAAGAGGACGATTCTTACATTTTCCTCAATGCCGTTCAGGGTCTTTCCGCGATGGTTGACGCCTTTGGCAAAGATGTGTTGGGGAATCTCCTCGAGACATACACGCGCAATCTCTCCCCCTCTTCCGTGGGGACGCTGTCGAAACAGGAAATAGATGCAAAGGTTCGTGTCGGCGAAGCTCTCGGACAAGTAATCAGGCGGTGCGGGGACGCACTCGGTATCTACGGTATGCCCGAGCGAGTCGCACGCAACATGGCTGATGATCGATTGAATCAACAGCGGATACCATTGTCCCACGTCTCATATCGATCTTCCGTTCCGGATACGCGCCAACTGTTCTCCGGACCTCTGCTGTATCGCTCCTCACCCAGTGCGTTAAAACCAGCACAGTTTCCATGCTCCGTTACGTCAATGACTTGGCTACGAGCATGGTCGATCTATTTCAAGTCGAAATGGTTTCTACCGCGCCATCGCTGCCGAAAGACGACAGTGCTGAGGCAGGCAAGGCCGAGCAACATGGCGGAGCGGAGGCACTCGATTCCGAACCCACTACAGTTGACTCTAAACTGCCCCCTTTGCGACGTGCTGCGCTGCACTTTTGGACAACACTCCTGAACCAGCTGACCCACGCAACATACAATGGCATTCAGGTGGAAAGGTTACCGACAATGCTCCTCAGGCGAGCAAAGGTTACGCTAGGATACATCGCCTCGACGGACGAAGATGGCATAGTGAGAGTGATGGCCAGAGAAGCGAACGAAGCTATAGATCAACTTAATAAAGCTATGTTGGGTATATAGTATCCCATTCTCCCCTGTCGAGTTTGATTGATGTACTCCCCGTATCTGTCTCAAACCCGGAAAGCTCTCAGAGTCTAAGTCATTGGAAGGAGCCATGATCCATCTCGGTTCCAGCTCCCGGTCTAGCGATCCGGGTGCAAAGAGCAGCGCCGTGGAACGTGGAGTCGGCCAGGGGCCGCAAGACCACGGCGCGCCGACGAACCAGCACCAGTGTGCTGGGAGCGCGCGACAGTCGCTTAATCAAAGACAGAAAACAAGAAATGCATTTCACGACGCCGCTTGGTTGCCCAACGCCCTACTGATCTCGTCCACCTTCGCTCGAAACGTCTTCCACCGCGCGCTCCCGACGACGAGATACGGCGTCTGCTCGCTCGCGGGCTCTCCGCCGCCCACGTCGAGCTTCAGGAACGGGTTCGAGACAGCGTGATAGAGGGCCATGTGCATCGCCTTGAAGGTCTGGGAAAGAGCGCGCGCGTCAGCTCCTAGCTGTGGGTTTGCTTGACGGGGGAGAGAAAGAGAGGAGACCCGACCGCGATGACCTCCGTGTCACGCACTATGGCATCCGTCAGCGCGAGGGCGAGGACGATCTTGACCTTGAGTGGCGTGACGTAGCCGTACGCGGCGACGTCGTCCATCGCGTACAGCAGTCCGAGGTAGCCGTCTGCGGGCTTGTTGGTCGCGCCGGCAGCTAGAGAAAAGAGGTGTGGCCGTGACGCAGAGCTGGGCAAAGGATGAACATGGCTGACTGCGCTCCTCGAAGACGTCCAAGCTTGTGTGGGCAACGTAATGGTACTTGAGTTCTTGTCCCTTTTGAAAGGTGCGCACCAGGATCGGGTGATTCTGAGGGGAGATGAAAGCAACTGCGTTGAGGCGAAGTGGTGAAGGCATTTTGCGAGCAAGGTCGTTACGCGGAGTAACGTGACTAGGCTGAACACCAGACTCTAGATACTAATGTCCTCGCAAATCGAGAATAATGCATGATGCAATGCCCAACTACAAAAGTATCACAGGTCTCCCTATCATTTCTACGCGATCCTGGACTTTCTCAGCGACGAAATAGTCTAGGCACAGTCCAACGTCAGTTATCGCGATCATCAAAAAGGGATTCTCAACTTCATTTCCTTACCTTGCTGGTGAGCTCGTATATTCTCTTCTGTGCTGCGAAGAGAATACCAGCCGTGAGCACGCTCTGAAGGAGCTTGCTCCCCGCTCCGCCGTATAGTCCCTGCAATCCTTCCTCCCTGAAAATGGTCACAAGCCCGTGGAGCGTGGACTTGTAGCGCGCAGAGCGCGCATGTCCTGCTTGCAGCCGACTCTTGACGACACTTCAAACCGCGTCAGCTCAGCTGGTAATGAACGGCGCATACATGCCCTCTTACATGTACGGATACGTCGTCCCAGTGGCAACTAACCTCACAGACGATTGAGTCCAAAACGTCAATCACAACTCGCATCGACACATACCAAGTTTCGAAAATGCGCCCAAAACAAAGAAATCCCAATCGGTCAACACCGTCAAGGCGGACCCCCGTCGACCCTTGGGTAGTCTCGCCAGGCGGCTCGCAGCTCGCACATTCTTGAGCTGCTCAAACACAGTGTACTGGATAACTGGATTGATGACCAGCACGAGCGCGGGGTGGATGCCTCTCCAAAAGCCCGCGACGCCGTCCTTGGACAGGATCTTTTCGATCGCCTCGAATACGCCAAGCTTTTTGGGTCGCGAAGCGGACGCGTCGGCAAGTTCGGAGTTGGTGCTGTGGACAGCTTGAGAGGTTTGGACGACCCAGATGGGATTGCTTATTATCGTCGTCGCAGAACCTGCGCCAACGGGCAATGACGGGTCGGATGACAGTGGCATGCGAAACTCTTACCTGCTATGAGACCGGCGATGATGGACTCGGCGGTGGTAAGAGCCCCCCCCTTTCTCCCCGGTCTCGAATTCATAAGAATGGCTCGCGAACGCTCGTAAAAGTAGTAGTATACCCTAGGAATCAGAAGCTGGGCGAGGGATCACAAGGAAGCACGTCAGGCTGGCTTACCCGTTCGTGATCGCGATGCCGACCAGACTGGAACTGAGTCCGCTGTACAAACCGCGGACACCCTCTCGTTTGATGGTGTCCAATAACACTTGTGTCAAGGCCTGTCGTGCGTCAGCGGGCGAATGTGAATGGTGGATCACGAGCACCTTGTCGTCTCGCTTGTTGGTTTCGACTGCTGCCCGAGTCGAGAGAACGACGAGCGGACTGTTGGGGCCAGGTAAACAAGCATGGCACGATGGGAAAGCTGGTGACACTCGCTAGGTCGCCGACATTGCTACCATCCCTCCAACGGCCCCAGCCAGAGCGTGGAGTGCAGAGTCACTCATGGCTGAGAGATGCGCGCAAGATGTGAGACCTTGTGCAAGTTTTGGCTTTCCGACCGCTGCATGGCACAACGCGGAAGTCGCATCGTTCCCAGAATTCACGTGCTTCTTTAGAAAATCGTTGATGGGAGATGTAATTACAGTAAGTGTCACTTTGCAAGGTATCACCGCAGACGTCTAGAATTGCACGTATCCTACTCAAAGGTGCCGTCTTGCAGCTGCTTCAGGAGGCTTTGCATCTCCTCCGTGTCCTTCTTAAACGCGCTGGAACTCGAACCAATATCGCTCCTCCCGGAGACATGAAACGCGTCACCCGAAATCGGTTTTCCATCGTCCAGGGCGAGCCATTTGTCCAGCTGGGCGGAGATGGTTGATGCCTTCAGCCGGTAATGTGTGCGAATAACATCACCAAACGGTTCGGGAGGTGCTTTCAAGTTCCCTAGCATCTGTGACAGGTGAACGAGGACGATTAAAAGTAGCGTATCTCTTACCGCCGTTCTCACAACCATCCGTCTCACATTTGCCGAGTCTGCGACAAATAAGCGAAGACTCGATCCTTTGTCATCGGACTTACACGCTTTAGATTGCGGCGTTCCGCCGCCATTAGCCCATCCCGGCTCATTCAAGTAGGGTTCATCGCACAGGATCATGGATTGGATAGAGATGAGAACCTGGAAGTGCAAGCCGTCTACAAGTCGCATGATTCCCTGTTAGCGAACGCACCTGCAGCAATGTCGATCGGCCAGATATCCAACCAGGGCCAGACCAAGTGCCGAGAAGAGATAGACAAACTTTGCCATCCTAGCAAGGATAAGTCTGAAGATAATGCGCTATTATTCAGTGCACTCGCCGCATAAAGATTGGGGTTGAAGCGATATTTTCCGCCATTTGTCTTTGAACGAGTACAAGGAGGGTCAGACAGCATCGAGGCACTCAGCGGTGGACAATACCGTCATGTATTTGACACTAGGTGGTGATTGGTTATAGCTTGGTCCAAGGAATATGTCGAATAAGAAACTGTCAAGTTTCAGCCAAAATAGCAAAAGAATTCAGCTAGAATAGCAAAAGAAGACTAATCCAGTACAGACCAACCGTCCTGGTACCTGCGGGTCGAATCGGTTACTATGGATGAGTCACAAAGATGATGCAGAACTCACGGTGTTCCTTCTGGGCCGATGATCAAGGCCTTGATGATATCTACACGATTCTCATCCACTCTCAAAAATATAGACGAATCCCAAGCAACGGGGAGATTCGTGGTCAACACGGCAAGCTAAGAACAAAAGGTTGTTGGTCGGTTGTTACAATTTAATAGTTCGTTTCTCCCTACCTCTTTCGCGATGGCGAGTGAACGCTTTGGAATCTCAGAATTTGCCAGCATTCGCGCTTCACTGTTGAAGAAGAATTTGTAATGCGGAACTGTGTCTTCATTTGATATCGGCTCCGTAGGGGGCACAGTGAGGTCGCAGTACTCAAACCGCACTTTCGTCGCCCAGTCAACATAGGCCTTTCGGCGTTCTTCTTCGGTGTCCCCCACTTGTATTGACGTAAGATCGAATGCTGAAGAGTTTGTGATCCTGGGCAGAGATGCATGCACTCTGTCGACGAAGGCATCGCCCTTTGTTTCTCGCAGGGAGCGATCGATAGCGTTCGCAGTCATGAGAATTCGTTGACAGAACGCAAGTAGCTTCTGGTTCTCGTCCGATAATGCTGGAGATGGTTCCTTCTCCTTGCCCTTGCCCTTGTCCGTTGTCATCCGTTTCTGTTCCTCCGTCATCTCCTCTTCTTCTGTTTCCGCGGGCTTAATGCCCTCCAGCCCCTTGATAGCCGCTTGTGCTTGAATGACGATGGCTTCAAGCAATTCGCGAGGACCGGCGCTACCTTCATAAATGATCGTGCGTTCTCGGATTACTGATTTGCTTTTGCCAACTTTCTTAGGAGCGACAGATTTGATTGACCCAGCGACCATGATAGGCATAGCCATCATGCTTGCCAACGCCTCATGATTAGAGATAGTCTGCAGGAGAACAAATGTTGGAATGTACAGTCCTTCAAAGGGCCGCCACTTACTTCAAGCCACTCAAACAATTCAAAGTACAGAATGGACCGATCGGACATGTCGGATAGAGAATCGTTTCGAAGGAGAGTCGAGCAGAGGAAATTGAAGCGCCTCCGAAGGTGGGCAAGGGCAGTAG
>JBBPKI010000123.1:0-40712 GCA_038089155.1 Nevesoporus exiguus
AGGACGCAATGTGGATGCTAGGAACAGGCCGAAGAACTTGCGAAACACATCAGAACATGTCCAAGAATATCCCGAGCGGAAAATCAAGGGTGACTCACTTCAAAGAGCACCGAACGAGCAGAGACCCGGGAGGCCAACCAGCGGCACAGAGAGGCTACAGGACGCGCCTCGAATGCCCTGAGGACGACGGAGACAAGCGCTTCGACGAAGCGAACGCGCTATGTCGAGTTAGAGAGCCAGGAGGCCAGCAGGGTGAGCAGGAGGCAGTGGGAGGCGTTAAGGACCGTTGGAAGCGCTGAAATGATGGGATAGGTGATGAATATGATAGGAGACGAGGCCCGATGGATGGCGCAGCAAGCGTCGCACGCCGCGACCCGAAACGAGTCGAAACGGAGTCGCTAGCTGACAAGAAGGCGAATCAGTACGAATGGCGCAAGCGCACTGTGAGGAACGTACCTGGGCCATCCAAGCCGTCATTCAGACATAGAACGATGCGCCAGCACATGGAATGTCACGTGAGGACAGCCAAGGACTCACCCAAACCACGTGACAGTCTGACGACAATCAATCCGGTATCGTGCGCGCAAAGGATCATCGGCACCACGCACGCACGAACACGTCGATATATATATTTTCATTTTCACCCACTGAGTCGCCGACGATGGCAAGATCTACCCAACCGCCAGTATGGTCACCCGCTCGCTTATCAAGGCATCACCATCCCCCAAGATCAAGCACCCCGCCGTAGAACTTGGGTTGCGCACGGCTTGAAGGGGAGTGTTGGAATTAGCAAGCACGCTGCCACCAAGATCTCATCTGGCCTGGCCAGTCACCAGTGCGCAAGCGACGCGCATATGCTACGACCGGCGCATAAGCACTCTCCATTCCTCGAATACACAGTACCTCGCGCGTATGTCAACTTTTCCTTATTCCTGTGTATGCTAACCGCCATATCTCGCAACCTTATGCATTACTCCTCTTACTTCAATACATTCCATATCGTATATAAGACCTACACTTCATATCTTAGTCCGTTGCGCCGCACGACGACTGAGAGGTGAGCTAGTTACCGTTCGTATTTACCTACTTGAGCTTACCCGCATGTAGTGAATCTCAACAGGTAATATATATAGTCCGTTGCACCACACAACGACTGAGTGTATCTTGACAGCCATCATGCTCCCCTTTCTCGCGCATATATTCCATCAGATCGAACCTGAACACATCGCGTATGCGTGCATCCAAGTAAGTTTGCACTTATCTTTGTCAACTGATTAGATCTTATGCGAGAATCTCCCAGGCGCGTTTCGGAATTTCCTCAAAGGATCACTGGAATGAAATGGATGGAAATCTCAACTACTGCGAGATGTACAGGTATATTATTAGCTTCATTCGGGATGCTGTGGACGTCAAATGGAGGGAAAGTCTGCTGCAATGGTGGAATATGTGAGTCTCGTCGACATCAGAAATCTGAGCTAACATATGATATAAAGGGAACTCTTTGGGAACAAGAATGGTCGACTCGGGGGCAGTTTCGAGAAAGCAGCTGCCAAAAGTGGTAAATCGCAACGTATGAGCATGATGGATAGACTCCGTGCTCAGATGGAGGCACGCTTCTGCCCTGGATCCCTCACTACTATCCTCTTCTATTGGGGCCACATCCGTGCTTTCCAGCCCAAGGCTCATCTTTCCACTCTATCCGCTGTTGAACCTGGTCAACACCCGCTAGTCCCATCCGCTGGTCTTATTGCACCCACTTCCGGATCGGGAACAATTGCAGCGCCTCCTGCTACTCCCGCAGTCGCAGCCAGATCAACAACCTTACTGATGTCTACAAGACCTGTTCCGCTGGTCATGCCACCCCGGCCTCAGCCCTCAGGATCCACCATGGCCGCCATGGCTCCAAAGAGCCCACTTTCAGATGAAGAAGCATCCATGCCGCTCACTCCTCTGACAAACCATAAGGGAAAGCAAGCAAAGTCAGCGAAAGCAAAGGGTAAGAGACCTGCTCCTCCTGATGATGAGGTGGGTGGAGAGCCTCAAGGCAAGAAAGTTCGGCGTAGCCGCAAGTAAACGTATGTGAAATTGCTCCTCCTATGGTGTTACTAACTTTTTGAGGTAGTTGTATCAGTTGCTCTCAACCCCGCCTCTTTATAATATTCTACTATCCTTTTGCCGCATCACATGTTTAACTCAGCCACTTTTACTCCCCATATGCTCGTCAACAATCGTTTCTCTCACGGACTTGGTAGGATTTTTGGAATGCGGTGGATGGAATGCATGCCATGCCAAGCCCACTGTGTCAAGTATATGAGATCATGTTGTAATATATTGTCTGATGATACGCTTGCAATATACTGTTTCGTGTTCCAATGTGGGATTATGTGGTGTTATAATGTTCTGGTCGCCGGACTATGCCCCGGTCGATTGGGCCAACTTAACATGGACCAGGCAGTTCCCAGAGTTCATAATATGCCAGCCCTCACTGGTAATACCCGCCGAACATGTTGTGTGGCACACATATCATCCAACATGTATATATACTGCCGTATCACAATTTTGCAATTTTTGTGATGGATGCCGTTAAAGTATGCTGCCTACAGTTGGGGACAGGTAAACTCAACTAATTTGTTACTCGAATTTTCCTTCGACCACAGACAATTCAGACCTTATTTTTAGTGCAGATTATGTCTATTTGGGGCCAAAGGAATGAATTTGCACGAGTGAAATTCTCTAGAACTTTCATGTTAAGATATGAAGGGGTAAAATTTTGGCCGGACCACGAAAAAAATCGCTAAAATAATGGAAAATATGCCAATCGCTTCTATTTGACAAGCTGGTGATGATCCGACATCAAACTTGGCCAAAAGAGGTAATGTGGATACACAAAAAAATCATCAAGATTTGGGTGCTAACCGGGAACTCCTTAATGTGCAAGTAACTAGTAAGCGCCAGGACAGCCACCCTCACCTGAGTAACCTTCTCCGGACTCTATGAAATCCTCTGTTGTCCAGCACGTACCACCATTGCTGCCTATTTCACACTCTCCACATATGATCCTGTCGATGTCAGCCATGGGTGGTGGGACCCCACCCCCAAATGTAGCCCCATGGGCTACTCAAAAACTGTTCAACATAGCCAAAAATTTGGCCGGCCAAAAACATCGTGGGAAATGTTTTGGAGGTGTGTTTTCAGACGTATTTCAGTGCCCGGAGTTCAAATCTGCCATCGGTTTTCCTTGAAAAATTCATCTCGGCACGCTAGTAAATTGGTGGGGTTTACCTGTCCCCAACTGTATGTGTTTTCAATGCATATATGGACTTCCTGTTTAGTTCAGGGTGCCACGCTTTCTCATTTACCACACCATTTGCGGCGTTCTCGAACAGGATGGTCGAATCGCGGAGGCAGTCGAGTGTTTCGGGGAGATGCGGACAGATCTACCAGAGGATGCCAACCTCGGCGTGCGAACAGCATGGGAACTCGGTAGGTGATTGCAGTGTCGTCGTGAAGCTGACTCGAACGCCTTACCAGAGTCCCAAGAACGTTGCGTCGAAAAATTAGTGAAGCTTGGCGACGCCGCCAGGGATGTTGAGAAGCATGATGAAGCTATTGGATACTATTCGGACGCACTATCACTCCATCCAACAAACTTCAACGAGATTCTCCTGAAGCGCAGCGATGAAGTATGGATCGTATTTTCATGTCACATCAAGAGTATCTCGCTGAACATACGTTTAGTTCGTCAAACTCGATCCGCTGTCGCATAAAGGGTACGAGGGCAAGCATGCTGCACTGAACGGCATAGGTCGTTACAGCGAAGCATTCGAGGCTTTCGGCACGATGCTCTCGAAGCTTGAAGTGTCATCCGATCCACAAATTCGTGGTCAGCTGTTTTCTTGATTTTGTACATACTGACGAAGAACTCTGATTGACTTTCGATAGAGCTCCGTAATCAGTATCTTGACATGACTCCTTTGATTCAACAGGTAGTCTAACAGACTATCAGCCTCATGCCACGCGTCCTCATTGACACTGTTACGGGGCATCTCTATGACAAGGCGCGGCAAGCAGCGGCATTTGAAGAGCTTCCTATCTACAATGAGTTACGGTCTTCGATGACCACCCGGACTCTCCTCAACCATGCGCGTATTCAGAAGGAAGTCAGGACGTTCTACCGTTATGTCATGTTCTCCCATCGCTGGGAGTACGGCGAGCCTCTTTTTCAAAGGGTCCAGAACATTTCCGTCTACGACCTCGAGTTATCCCCACCAAACATCAAGTTGCAGACGTTTTGCAGGATTATTGGGGCTTTCGGATTTCGATGGGTGTGGTTGGACACCTGTTGCATAGACAAGAAGGACAACGTGGTGTTGCAAGAATCACTCGTCGCGGTGTTCACGTGGTATCGCGGCCCTTCTCTCACGCTTGTCTACCTCCGTGGTGTCTGGTCGCATTCCCAGAAACCTGGCGACCTGCAGCAAAGCATTTGGAACACTCGTGCATGGACATATCAAGAATAGGTTGCCGCTGAAACTGACCAGTTCTATACTGAGGACTGGAAGCCGTACCTTGGGCTGGATATGTTCAACCATAAGGAATCACCTGCCATTGTTGCAGAGATGGAGCAGGCATCCTGGTTCTCTGCACAAGAGCTGGCTGTGCTTCGGCCCGGCTTGGAGAGAGCTCGCGAGAAGTTATTTCTGGCTTCTATGCGCCAGACGACGCTTGTGGAGGACATCGCATACTCGTTGCTCGGCATCTTCAATGCATCGATTCCGGTCATATACGGCGAAGGCAATCGCGCTGTTGGTCGCCTTCTGGAGCATATCCTGACGGGCTCTGGGGATGTGACAATTCTCGCTTGGATCGGGCATGCCGGTGATTATAACAGCTGCCTGCCAGTTGACCTCTCGGTCTACCACAAAGTCATTCCATCACATATTCCACAGCCCATCTGGACGACCGAGATGGATAACATAGTCACGACATTGCGTTCATCTTCATCTGACCTGTCTCCGGCCATAACGCTGCGCGACCACCTCCTCAAACTGCCTTTCCCATTCATGGCTGCAAGTCGCATACGCCTTGCCGGAATTTTTTTCCCCATTCCTGAACTTTGTTATACGGAGTCGGACGACAAGTCCGGGATCCATGTTTATCGCGCGATGACTAGTGCGCTTGGGAATGTCGAGATCAGGACCACGGACGACCTCAGGTTTTCTGCCATGGAAGACTTCATTTTTATTCACCCATGGACCAGTCCTCTTCTTAACCAAGAGTTCTTGCAGCGTGTCGCCGGGTTGGACGATACGACGCGCGCACTTCGCCTCGTTGCTCGTCTTAGGCAACCATTCGGTGCGCTATTACTCGCTCCTCTATCGCGCATGCAATATAAACGGGTGGCGACGGATAGCCTGATTGTGGTCCGGATTTGTGAGGAGACTGGGTTGACAGAGCTAATAGATGGTATCCGTACCGTCGACATACAATAGACCTTGATGCTATAGACCTTTTGACGCCGCACAGCGACGTGCCTCGCAAGTGTCATTACAGACGTTCGAGCCCAAGTCTGACCCCTGTTCTGTAAGATTTCACTACGACCCGGCTTTGCGATGGGACCATTCCACGTGTCAACAGGTGTCCATGCGCCGTATAATGCTTATGCGATCTCGGTCGAGGATAAGAGAGCTCGTTGGTTCATATGAACAGCACTCGGCGACGGGTTTAACAGGTCTTGATAATTATGTAAACGGTCACGCGTTTGACATGGCCTCATTTCATCCATTCTAACGTGTGCCTTGGCGCTGACTGCGCTCTAATCGAATATGACCAATATTGACAGTAATGAATATCATATGCGGTGTGGGTTGTGTTGGGCGCCCGCAAGGAGTCGCACGGGCAAAGCGAGCCTTGCACACGAAGATAGAATAACAAGGAAAATGGGGCCAGATGCACCCAAGGCCATCCGTAATCACCCCGTCTTCTTGATCTCCTTTCATTGGCAGGAGTGGAACATTGATCCGCAACTCGCGTGGCACCGCTTCGCGAGCGTCTTTTACCGGTCTTCTGTGAATTGTATGGACGAGGAAGAGGGTGCACTGGGTGCACTTGCGAGGCCAGCGAAAATATACCGGTCACGAGTGAACAATGAGCCTCAGGTTTATCACGAAATGAGTCGACGTGTCAGGGTCGAGTAACCCTCTCGTGAGACGATCGAGGGAAACACGACCTACGTGAGAAAATACCATGAAACTACGTTGCTTTTTTCCTGCCAACTGAGTCGCTAGTGACCACGTCGTGAACGTTTGAGCGATGGCCGGTGCGTGCTGATAAGACGGCGCACGTATTGATTCTGATCCTTAGATAAGAGCACGATGACCCATCGACTGAAATCGATGTCGGTGACAGGTTATACGCGGTGGCTTTCTCTGCGGATGGCGAGTATCTCGTCAGTGCCGGGCCCGGACGGGTTCAAGTGTGGGGAGTGCAAGATGGGAAACAGAGGGCGACAATGAAAGTTGGAAGTACCGTCCTGTGTCTTGCCACGTCGAGTGACGGCGAGTGGGTTGCAGCAGGCACGTTGTGGGGCGACGTGATTTTGTGGAAAACAGGGACGTACGAACAAGTCTTCGCGCAAAAGGGTACCTGCCTTGGTTCCAACACTATTCATGGTGTCGATTTCTCGCCGGACTCAACTCAGCTCGTTGTCGCATCAGAGTATATCGCATCCCCGATGTGGACGTGGCATATCCATGAAACTCAATATCCAGACAAACAAGTACTAACATTTCACGAGCGCGGTATTATAGCTGCAAAATACTCGCCGCAGGGCGATAGAATTGCAGCTGCAACTTTGGGCAATTCCGTTCTCGTCTTTGATAGCCAGGATGGTCACTTACTTCTGGACATCGAAGCAAGAGTAACTCCGTGGTACAATACCGGTCTCTTCTGGTCATCGAAGACGCATCTGCTTATTGTGTCAGACGATACAATCAAGCAAATCGAAGTATCCACGGGGTCGGCAGTCTTTGAATGGTCAGTTCCGCACAGTAACTTCTTTTCGTGCATTGCGTTGCTACCGCGCGGGCCCAAATTTGCTGTATATTCTGCGCAACGTACCATTGAGTTCTGGGACACTCCGACACGCACACTGCTCAGCCGCATTCAACATTCTCAAGACATTTGCTCAGTTGCACTTTCTCCAGATGTCGAGTTTCTCGCAATTGGCGGAGACGATGGGAAAATCACCCTCAAACGGCTATCTCGCGTCCCTGTGAGTATCACGTCGTTGTATTAGTGTACGTGACCGGCGTTTTGCTCCAGTAGTCTTTTCTTGTCGCATTCCACTCATTTGTCCCACTAAATCTCGCATCCTAGGAGCCGGAAGTTCAGATTGACGACGCAGCGCTAGATTCGTGGAAGCATGGACTCCTCGAGAAAGCAGAAGCGTCGTTGGCTGCAGCAGTCCTTACGTCTCAGAATTCAAGTCACGTACTCGCTTGTCAAGCTCTGGTACAAGCACGCCTGCGACGTTTGGATGCTGCGATCAGCAGTGCCAATGAGGTTTCGTCGCCACTTCTCCCCTGTAGCTGGTGCTAATTCACATCAAGTCCATTAAAATCAAACCGACCGTCCTTGGCTACGTTGCAAAAAGTGTTGCGCACGTCTACAAAGGGAAAAAGCACGACGCGTACCAGGCATGCGACATCGCGCTCGAACACTTTCGTTCGTCTCATGCTAGCTTTCTCTTTTTGATTAAGGTGTGTATCACGCGTGCTCGAAATCAATTGCTCTTAAGTGCCCAAATAACTTAGGCCGTCATCGTCTTTATGGCCGGAGAGCACATCGAAGCGATATCACACATTGACACCCTCCTCACTATGGTACACGACAATTCGATTCTTTATGTGGTCCAGGCATGTATAACACCTTACTGCATGGAGAACATCGTTGCTGACACGTCTGGTAGGCGTACATGCACTTCTGTCTTGGAAACTCGTCCATGGCAAGCCACGACTATAAAAGTGCGATACAATCGTTCCGGCGCGCGCGAGCCGAAATGCGACCGCACACGAGCCGAGCACTCGTGGTGATCTCGCTGGTAAGTACGCAAGTGTCTGAGTGGTGGCATCAGAGGCCCCTCACGATCTTTGAAAGATGTCTGGTTGGACATTTGATAATCTTGATATCACGATTCAACAACGCCTTTGTGAAGCCCTGTATGCTGCGGATCGCGTCAAGGAAGCGGGCGAGTCCCTAATAGAGGCGATAAACACCATCGATGAAGAGATCTACACGCGGGAGCCCTTTGCCGCTTGGACTTCGAGTGAGTGATTTTCCACGCGTTCCTTCGCCATTCATTCGAAATGTCGCTGCAGATTTCCTATGGCAGTGTCTCTCCAACCCCCAAAATGCGCATGTATCAATCGTTCATTCTCCATGCCTCACTTCGCTCTTCAGGGAGTGGTCAAAGTCGGTACTGGCAAGCAGCTCATGGAAAGATGGCTTGGTTACCGCTCACGATGTGCGTATTTTACTCTGCTACCCATCATGAACTTATCGCTTTAATTTCCTACAGTTTACAGTGCCAAGATTCACGGTATATCGTGCTTTCTGTGATCATCTCATAACGACCAATCGCGTGACCGACGCGATCGACTGCTTCTACCAAATGAAAGGCGAATTGGTAGAGGAGAGGAACATGGGGGATGAGCAGGTGAAATGGGCTGTAGGTGAGTAATGATGGATATCACTGCAGGTAACGTTTGAGCAACCGATTTTTCTCAGACTTTAAGCAGCGTTGTGGGGTTGAGCTGAAGCACCAAGGAGATGCCGCGTCACTCGTCCAGCAACACGACGAAGCCATTGCTCGATATTCGGCTGCATTGTCTCTCGGTCTAACTATTCAGCTGGCACAGGAGATACTTATTAGGCGGAGCGCGGCATACGTGGCGAAGGGGCTATGGGAGGATGCCCTGGATAATGCGAATCAGGTACATCATCATTCCGTCTCATCTACGTCCGATCTGTCGAACGCTGTACTATTAGGCGATAAAGCTGGATCCATCGTCCCCATTTGCCTACGAGGGGAAGCATATGATTCTACACAGAGCAGGACACTACAAAGATGCCATACGCGCGTTCGAGACAATGCTTTGCAAGCTGTCGTCGTCGCCTGACCCAAATATCCGCGGTGAGTGTATCGATGATGATCTGGTGTTTTTATTAACTCCATCTTATAGAGCGTCGCCGTGAATACATTGCTCCAGAAGAGACGCGGGAGGCGATCCGTGCCTCAGTCGAGCATGCCATCCGTAGATCTCCTCCAGTGCTGATTAACACCGATTCGGGTCTTTTGCTCGACAAGTCTGGGCAAACGTCCTCGTTCGAATCACAACCGAACTTTTGGAGATTGATTTCCTCCATGACCAAGCACATCAATCGCGCGCGAATCGAGAAAGAAGTTGCAGAGTACTATCGTTACGCCGCGTTATCACACACGTGGGAAGATAACGAGCCCTTGTTCGAGAAAGCTGTTTTTACCGCGGTGTACGACCTCGAGGAGTCGCTTACTCACCATAAGCTGCAAATGTTCTGCAGGATCGTACGGGATGCCGGGCTCCATTGGGCATGGAGCGATACCTGTTGTATCAACCAAGCAGATCATTCCGTGCTCCAAGAAGCCGTAGTCTCCATGCTCGAGTGGTATAAAGATTCTTTTGTGACAATCGTTTCACTCCGAGGTGTCCACTCTCCATCGAAGCGTGGCGATCTCGCAAGGAGTATTTGGAACACTCGGGCCTGGCCATTGCTGGAATATCACACCTCGATGGTGGTCCGGTTCTACACCGAGGATTGGAAGCCATACCTGAACCTTGATGTTCCCAACCACAAGGAGGCGCCCGAGATTATCTTGGAGATGCAGGAAGCAACTGGAGTCCCGGCAAAAGCATTGATGGCGCTCCGACCGGGTCTTGATGATATTCGAGTCAAACTTCGTTTGACTTCGACACGGCAAACGACGCGAATCGAGGATGCGGCTTACGCGTTACTTGGAATGTTTTCTACTTCCTTGCCTATCGTATATGGTGAAGGGGACAAGGCACTCGGACGACTCTTGGCGAAGTTGCTTGCTGACTCGGGCAATGCGCAGATTCTCGCGTGGGCGGGACAATCTGGCAGCTTCAATAGCTGCCTCCCTGCCAGTATCACCGTATTTAGCCGGTCACCTTCGACGCACGTTCCGTGGGCCCTCGAGGGTATCAAGATGGAGAAGGCGATTGACAGAGTGGAGGCTTCTTTATCGAGTTACTCCTCAGCCGTGAGGCTGTACGAACGGCTTCAAGAGCTCCCTGAGCCGTCGCTGGCGGGGGAACGGTTGAAACTTCCATGCATCGCTTTCAAGCTCAAGCCTCTATCGTTCTCTCGTGGCAAGTTGCAATACGTGCTCCGTGCACAGACGACCCTGCTAGGTGCAGTGGAGATCAAGTCCGAGGAAGATCTCTCTCGATTCAGCTCCCTGTCCCTCGTGCATCCTTGGATCGACTTTCTTCTCGGCCGACAGCCCCCGGGGAACGCGACGCCGATGCTCAAGGAGATCGCGGACGACCAGTCTTCGATCGACAAACGATCGTCGTTCACGGACGCTTCCTTTTTCTCCTCCGCGCCGCCGCAAACACGAGGGACGCGGTTCGTCGCGCGCCTCGGACGACTCGCACGGCTCGGTGGGCTCTCTCGAGACGCACCGACGGCACCGGACGCGGAAAAGCAAACGCGCGCGCTCCAAGTCGTCGCTCGACTGAAACAGCCGTTCGGGGCGCTATTGCTCACGCCCGATCTCTCCCATCCAACGACGTACAAGAGGGTCGCTGCGGAGAGCCTGATCACCGTCCAAGTCGAAGAGATCGACGCGACGGTGCTGAAGAAGTTGGCGGAGAGCATGTGCACGTTGGACGTGCTGTAACGAATATCGCCGTCTGTAGTGACTGCTCGTCTTATCGCTATCTCGAACGCTCTCGTACCCTTTGTAGTCTATGCTTATCGATCATGTATTGTTTCGTCGTTCGCACGTTTACCCATGGGCTGTGTGGATCACAGTAAACCAGCGAGGGCCCACTTCGTAGCACCGCTCGATCACCGCGGACCAAAACCCTCGACAACTCCGATTGATCGATCGATCGATTGCTGTCACGCCAACGCCAAGTCTCGCACCCAGCGCACGATCGAACGCAGACGAACACGAGTTCACCTCCATCACCAGCGACCATATACGTCCTATACTACAAACAAAACAGTTCACTTTCCATCTTGCACAATTCAAATGCGAGAAGCAAACGCTCGCACATCCAGACGAGCCACGAACGCGAAAATAACACAGTTTTTCGTCCCCACTCGGAGGGACGCGAAACGCGAGGGCATATTACGGTAGCACATATGATCGAACCCGTTCTATCTCACCTAAACTGGGAAGAGAGGAGACGGGAAAGAGGGAGGCATAGGGGTAACGTATGTATCGTGCGATGGCGCATTGTCTAATATGCAAACAGGTCCATGGAGCTAACGCAATATGGATCTCGTCACACGAACGTTTTGCAATGAACGAAAGGGGAGAGGGGAACGAGAGGGTACACGAGAGAGCGAGCTGTTATACTGCGAGACGGACAGCAAGAAAAAAAGAGAGGGAATCTGGCGGGAACGAGTCCGGTTCAGTTGACTAGTAAACTCGAGCGTGCGCTGTAAAACGTCGCACCCGAGGTAGACACGGTGGATGTGCTGTCATGGCTCGGGTGTCTCCCGGCTGCCTCGCACGTCTTCCGGAACGCGGCGATGTGAGTCTTGACGAATTTGCAGTCCGAGAAGGCGGTCATCGTTGGCGACACGACGTCACGATCATCCTCTGGAACGTCCACCTCGTCAAACCACCCATAGACGTGCCAACCTGATGCACGCTTGCCACGACCACCTGCCAAATCCAACCCACCAACATGTGGTCCCAAGCTCGCGGGCGATGCAGGCCTCTCCTCGGGTAGTGATATGCTCTCCTGTGGATCCAGCGAACAAACGACAGAGGCAGGTGAGAACCACGTCGGGGATGGGCTTGGCGTAGGTAACTGTACGGGGGGCTGCGTCTCCGCCGTCCCCGTCTCGGCGAGTGTAAACTCGCTACTGGGTCTCTCGGCGGATTCGGCGCTCGGCGCTCCGACATGCACTTTGAGAGGCATGCATAGCGTCCAATCTTCGCTCTCAACTTCCTCCAAACTCGGCTTCGTCTTCAGTTGTGGCGTCGCCGAGGGCGATGGCAAAATCTTCTCCCCAGGTACGTCTGTGCAGAATGGAAGCGACAAGGTCCAATCTGGGGATGCCAATGGCGCTCTTGAATCCATGCTCGACAATACAGGGGCAGAATGACGCCGTTCACGAGGGACCAGGAGCTCGGAACTTGGCATGGGCGTGATTAAAGGGCCAGAGTCAAAGAAGATGACGGGATGGCCGACAGTGGCTGCACTTGATTTTCGTCTGGGCTTGGTTGCCAGGCTGGCCTCCACATTCGCGTCCGCGTGGATCTGGACGCGCTTTATACCCAGTGACGCAGTCGATTTGGACCTCGATCCGAGTAAAAGTATGCTCTTCGTACGACGAACTTGAATGCTGTCCGCAGCTTCGATAACGCCGATGCTCGTTGGCCTTTTTAGTTCGCTGGATCGCTTTAACTCCGCCTTTGACGGCGAGATAGGGAGCGGAGTTTTACCAGCAAGGGACTTTAAGGACCTTGTTGGTGATGCGGGTGGACTAGGAAGGACCGCACGAACGCTGTTGACCCAACTCAGTCGAGAGGGTAAACGCAAACCGCCTGGTGGCGAAGGGGGCAGTACGGTGGAAAGGCTCGCCGGCCCTCCGGTGATGTTTGGACGAGGAGGAGACGAAACTGCTGGACGCGGACTCGGGTTCGTGGCCATTTTGCTCAGGAGAGGGGGGAGAGGCGGCACTGGTGGGACGGATGATGGTAGAGCAGGTAGAGGGCCCGTTGGCGGTGGTCGAGGTAGTGGCGGTGGAGTTAATGACCGGGACATGGCCCCCTTGCGTTGCCGTGGGGAGAAGACGAGAGGAGCGGATTCAAAATTCGAATAGGAGGCAATACCAGGAAACGACGTGGAGATGCGCACGTTGCGCGGCGTGGGAGGCACAGGCAGTGAGGTCCTTGGTTCTGACTGTTTCATCGCAGGGAATGTGGGAGACGAACCTCGCGTCACAGGGGACGTCGGGGGCGACATGGAGCAGAGGGAAACTAAGGACTCAGTCCCGGAAGGAATGTGTGGTGCTACACCAATTGCAGGACGCAATACAAAAAAATCCAGGTTCCGTGATGGTACGATGAGAGATAAGCCGTGTGGTCGTCTCCTTTGCGAGAGCACGTCGTCTTGAATACTGGCGGTAGGCAACGTCGCCCGTGAACCAAACGTCGAGGCACGGGGAGTGGGATCTTCGTCCAAACTTCTAGGTTCGCTATAAGCAACAGAGCGTGAAGTTTCGTCGTCTTCGAAAGATGCCCGAATCACGCTTCTTTGGCTCGAAGCGCCCACGGCCGATTCGATCGAACTACTGCCGAGGACGCTAGTAGAAGACGCGTTGCCAAGGATGGCATCCAATGAAGCCGAGGCAATTGATAGTTCCGCGGTGTCGGAGTGAGGAGTAATCGTGTCAGGAGACGCGTCTGGAACCTGAGATTCGCAATCATGGCCCGGTTCGTCAGGGTCTTGCGACGCGACTTGGAAAAGCCGCTCGTGGACGGGGACTACGGACCCAAGGCTCGAAGTGGAAGCTGTGGCGAGTGACGAGGTCGAATATATGCGTGATAGAACGTCAGGGTCGTTGACCTCCTGTTAATGATGAGTCAACAAGCGAGCAAACACAAGTGGGTGGGGGGTGCGAACAGTAGGATAACCCTCCTCTTTGACAGGAGAGTGCTTCTTGGGTGAGCGAGAGAAGGGCCAGCTGATCATCTTACGTGGTGCTTCTGAAACGTCGTCCGTGTGACCCTGTGGAGGATCCCCGCGCTGTCCAGGCGTGAGTGTGGGACGGGAGAACATGCGCTGGAAGGATGACGGCCGAGGAAATTTTGGGGGAGAATCAGAAAAGACAGCAGTGTTATCAACGAGGGACTGTTGGGTGGCGTTGGCCATGTCAAGGGACTCGCTGACCAGGTGGCTGAACTCTTTCATGGAAAGAGTGAGCTTGCGAGACCTGGTCATGGAGGGGGGGATGGAGGAAAGTGGGAAGCGGAGAGAAGTGACAACGGGAACTTAGACAAGTCCCCAATCCGACAAGCGAAGACAGGGTCGTGCTAAACCAAAAGCCGCCGTATTGTTCGTGGATCATGACGCGAGCACACCTTTGGACGTTCCGACAAGTCGGCTACCCGAAGCCTTGGAGGAGGAAGCTTCGAACGATTCTTTGGCCAGATACTGCCGAGGCGGTCCCGAGGACGTGGGGGTGGAGATATCCAATCCACGTCGGACCCGACCCGCGCCACTGGCAAAAACTTTGTGATGTGGCAGTTGGCAGCTTCTGCGCCAGCGAAGCGTCGCTTCGCTTCGAAACGTTATTTATAACTCGTTCGTCTTCGATCCTGCCAGTAACAGTTTGGCACCACTCTCAAATCACTGGTTCCAATCATACGCCTTACAAGAATCAAATGGTCCAAACTCTAGGGTACACTGAACACCGAAACCAACGCCGCGACCTACAGTATCCACTCGGGATCGTCACACAATCGTGAAGCTATTTCCATTGTTTGTGTCAGTGTACGTCCTTCGAGAAAGTGGACCAGCCACACGTACGCTTCACTTCTCCAATCATGCCCGGTGACCGCCTTTTCCTCGCTTTCCGCCACACGGCTGACCCACCCAGAGGGGTGCCCAGTATCGATCACAGATGAGTGCTTACTCGACACGAGCTTGAACTGCGATTTGCTCTCAGATGAACGAATGCTGTGCTCTTCTCTATGGCGTTTGAACAGCTGAAAGGGCATGAATCATTAAGCTCGAATGGTGTCGCAATGCGGCGATACTCACTTCTTGCAATACCTGTGTGCGATTCATTTCATCGTGCGATCTCGCCTCTTCCATCCGATCTCTGACTGACACCAGCTGTCCATCGACGTATTCCATTCCTGTCCTGATGGCCCCAGCGATTGCTCTTTGGATCTGCCGCTTGACTAGACCGGTGGCAAGCGGTTTCAGAGTCTTGTACATCAAGTCGTGTTTGGAGTCGCGTATACTGAACTTGAGCGATCCTACTTTGACGTCTACCTCCTTGACTTTGAAAACGGAGCTGCGATCTGTGCCTGCCGACACAAGCTGGACGACCGCTGTAAGGCCAGATCCTCCAATGATGACATCCGCCATTCCCGAATCCGTCACCTTTGGGAAACCTGTCTTCCTACGGAAGAAGAAGGCAACATCGCGCATATCCGCCTGAATCTGGGCGAACGTGAACGTGAATTCATGATGATGTTCGTCTGAAATATTGTTGTACGGGCTGAACTTGAAGTAGTTGTGAGCCACCAGAGTGACGACGTTTGGAAAAAGGTTACGACCCTGAAGGGTAAGATTCTCGAGAACAAGGTCCCACGCATCATCGGAATACTCGATTCGTGGAATCGGAAGGTATCCAACCTATCTTTCCTGTGAGGTGGTACACGTTCAGAACTTAGCATACGTACCCTGTCCACTAGCGTCGGTACAATCACGTTACGGATATCAGACCACAATCTTGACTTGAACTGTAGACTTCCTTCACTGTCGAAGAGCAAGTCTCGTGTCAGCCGTGCCCAATCCTCTCCAAACTGCTTGTTAAGTGGATCGTCGGCCATGGCAGAAAACCAGTCGCCAATAGAGTTGAAAATATTGTCGAAGTGTGTCCGATACTTTTGATCCCAGAATTTCCTGCCAGACTCGCGGATATCGTTGCCCTCGCGACTGCAGTCGTCCTCAAGAACATAACCGACTTCCAGCAATAACTACGAACCGTTATCAAAGTACTAGGACACATTAAATAGGGACGCACTTTGTGGATGAAAGCATTCAAACGCTTGAACCACGCACGAAACTCCTCATCTCGACTGGCGTCGTCATTGAGAGCGCCAATGGAATCGAAGATGAGGTGCATGGTTTGTCCATTAGCGAAACGCTCGAGAAGTTGCCGAAGTTCTGAAACAGCTTCCTGCAAGGCAGGGTCCTGAAGGAGTGTCAGCAAATAGGTCATATGCAGAAATGAACCTCGATACATTGAAGATTTGATCCGCACTCTCCTTCCCTTTCTCCTCTGCACGCTGACCTAACTCGACATATTCCTCTGCGACGGACAGAAGCCACTTGATTGCGTCCCGGTAATCGTCACGTTTTTGACATTCCACGATGACCTTCTTTCCGCGATAAATAAACTGATCTCGACGTTCCGCCGGGAAGTATTCATCCGCCAGAAATTGTTTCCCCTTCTGAATATGCTCCGCTGCGTGTGTTTTCTGATCTTGGGGTAAGCGTTCGGAGATTTTGCCCTCGAGTATGACGTCAGTACCAGGAAAACCGGGGTGTGTGACATCCACCAACTTTTACACCCATGATACGTTCCTTCAAGTCGCGCTTCTTCCCCTCGACTTCTTCAGATGGATGCTCCGGTGACACACTCGCAGCACCGCTATGCGACACATGTAAAACTCGGAAACATGAGAATCAGTCAACTTACTGTTGCGTTTCAGCGGGCTCTTGCACCTCTTGTGCAACATGGTTTGCTCGTTCTGCGGCTTGTTTATCCACCTCAGTTGTGATTTCTTGAGCAGTCCGAACCTGCTGCCCTTCCTTGAGAACTAGACCTTCAGTTGCATCATCACCCTGACCCGTCTTCAGGACGGGCTCGCCTGTGTGGAGGTATTGCTCAGCATGGTCGTTAGTGTGCGGTATTGGCACATCAAGAACCGGTGTTTCTCCAGTGCCAATTTCTCGTCCTCCATCTGTGGCAGGCTCATACACACAAGAAACCGCCTCTTCGCTTGGTCGAAGAGCCTCTGCAGCTTTCGAGGCGGCTTTCGCCAGAAGATCGCGCCCGATTACGGAAAAGTCGGAGAGAAGCTTCCGGACTTCTGAGTTTGTGAGTATGAGCGAAAGCAAAGTACGAAGATGTCGAACAGCTTTGAATGAATGTAGTGTAAGATGTAACAACTCGATTATGGTAGATATATGCGCGCACCTATGCGACCCTCTTCGGTCAGTTTGCCGCGATCGACCTCAGAGGCTTCCCTGGGGGCCTCTTTCGCGCTTTCTATGTCAATGTCACGAGTGTGCCAGACGAAGTTCTGGAAGAGTTCGTCGGCATTCTTCTGTTTGATGATGCGGCGTGCAGTTTCAATTATATCGCGAGAGTCTCGGACAAGCGCCCTTCCCTCGGGCGACAACTTGCCGATATCAATGGGTTCAGCATCTCGAAAATACGACAAGGCTTTGTCGATTTGGGTGTTATCAGGCATACGACCTTGCCTAAATGCCTGAACTACCCCGTACAACATGATCTAGATGTGCTCTTAGCATTCATTCTGGCGACTTCGTTCAGTAGGTTCTCACCTTCCTATCGACATCGGCGGCCTGTGCGCCTTTGTCTATTGGTGCGGAAACAGATCCAGCCTGTGGATGCTCTGATATATTCTGTGTTGCTGGGGGTAACGACATATTGGGGCGGGAGAAAGACGAGAGAATCGAGTTCAGCCTGGCCTATATACCTCCTATCGGCGAGATGATGTCATTGGAAGTAAAGTCACGCACTTGCCTTCTGCGGAGTACCCAATCGGGCCAGAGTGCCCTTGGGTCCGACAAATTCCGCTGTTTCGACAAGAGAATCGTACAACGTCTAGCTTTTCGGTTCTCGAGCTGAGATGTGGAAGTACTCAAAGCAAGACCCATTCTGCTGATAGCATCGCTTCGCATTACCTTGCTGAACACAGCGTCCATCCGTTACGAATTGTCATAACATGCCGAATTGTGCTCCCGCCCGGCATGGAATCATTTAGGTAGCACTCCAGACATAACCGTTGAACTTGAATAAAATGATTTCATACAGCATTTAACTCCGTCTAAAGTATTGATCCAGTCATTGTGTAGGGGCCGTATGTAGCCCAGTAATCACCGCAAGGATTATTTAGACTCCGCCTCGATTTCCCAACTGCTTCTATCAACGGCGAAGCTTTTCTGGTGCATCGCAATCGATAGTCATGGCGTCGGCCCGAATAGTCTAATACCGTGTACGAGTGTCCTGAGCGTGCCGCTAGTCAGGCTCGGGTTGCAGGATTGACCTAACCAGGGACTTGATTGCTAACCAACGTTACGTGTCTTGCTGCTGTACATCATGGCTAGCCCGACGACCAAGGACAACTCTTGAGCGCCCGAGGTGAATTGGACAAGCGGAATTCATTACTGTTCGTACTCACCGGCCCATCATGGAGCAATCCGCCGGTCTTGCTGGGATCCTGTGGAAACAGGATTCAGTCGATTCTCCGCAGTTAATGGAGGGAACAGCCATTCTCAGTACGCCCAGCTGCTCTGGTCGCAATTGCCTTATCCATCGGCAGTGCACACTTGTCCCGTTCCCACCATCCCTCCCATCACTAATCTGGTTAATAAAAACATCAGATCTGAGCGGTTACACGAGCGGGCTGTGCGACCGGGATGACTGGGGTCCGACATCGTGTCATGAAAACGTTCGTCAGACAACCTTTTGGATTGGGTCGCGAGAAACCGAGCGATTTTATAGTTCAACTTTGTAAAGCGTTGCCACGGGTGCTGTGTGCGGAACTAAGGGCTGGTTAGTGTACCTGACATTTTGATGTTTCCTTTTCCAAACATGCATCCATATAATACTCCGGATGGGACCTGGTCGACGTGGTCCACACCTCAGCGCTCCCCCTAACTCCACAATTCTTTCGCCCCCTCGTGCTATTGTTCGCGCTAGGAATGTTTAGCGATCCTGTCAGCTTCACCGGGGACACCCGCGTCGAGGTGCCGACCTGAATTCCAATCGAGTCCAGGTTATTGTACTGATACCCAAGATAGGTCATCTCTGTCCTAGCCAACTGCGGAAGGGACACCGACAGAGCCAGGCGGGCCCTAGTGACGTGGATTCGACACAAGCAAGGCAAAGGCCGAACCACTAAGCACATCTTGGACAAATTACAAGATATTGAATCAAAGGCTCGTCCCTGTTTGTCGCCTTGGACCCGCATTTGACGTCCCCCAAGTTCATCAAGGATACTACGCTCCACAGTGCTTTCCGCGATGCAAGAGCCGAAACATGTCTGCCTAGGGCGCCTGATCTTCCGCTCCCCTCCCATATCAGGAGACAATCAGGTGTAGAAGCCCCAGAACTTTTCGCCATCACAGCTATCAGTCCTGGGCGCGATTCGATTTCCTCCTTGCTGGGCGAGCTTCCCCGGAGTTTGGGACAGCGAACTAACCCGCCAATCTCTCCTTCACGTCTTTCGCGGGACTCCCCACAAGCGACCGAGATCTTGGCTAGGAGGGCCAGCTCAAGTCAACGGTTATCACTTCCCCAAGGTGTCCCACGTGCCGCGCCGTCTCGTTCACCCCGAATTCAGATTCCTCACGACCAGCCACTGCAGCCAGGTCCCAACTCCCCGGTTACGTCTTCTCCGGAAGAGCCGGAAATCCATCCCAGATACCGCTACAGATCTTACACAGTGGGGCCGTCTTCTCAGTCAAATGGCCTAATAACTCCAGTCTCTACTAGCCCCTCGGAGTTTTCCCTGACACCAGTCACCCCCAATGACCAAACTCATCGGCGTTCGTCTCATAGTATCATTTCTACACCCCCTTCAGCTCGGATACCAATCCCTCGTTCTCGGTCGCAGCGAAGCGCTCCTATCTCACCACCGAATTCTTCCTCTGATGAGTCAGATGTTTATCCTAGAAGATATCGCCCTATGTCTCAGCCAGTAGGGTCTGTGTCGTCGAGCTTCCGCCGTTTAACACCACCAAGGGCCTGCCCTCCGGATGTACCCTTGCCACCCATCCCTTCTGATGACCAAGGCGCAGATTCTGACGATGGCAGATCTGACGGAATCCCACACACTGAGCAACCGCCCACACCTGTGCGATCGCTTACTCTACATCCGTCCACTCCTCTGCGCCCTCTCCCGATCCAGCCCATCCCTAGTCCTGTTCCAGGATCAGACGAGCTGGAGCACACCGATATCATCGAAGAAGATTCTTTGCGGCAGGATTGGCTGCAGTCGAGCGGTGACCTTCCTTCGGATATCGTTGTCCGACAGGATAGCCCGATTTACATGTTCCGTGACGACCACGCGGACTCAGCTAGCATCAGCCCTCCTCCTCCTCCGTACATTGATCAACTTGACGCTTATTTCCCGGCTGACATGCCAGCTATTGGCCGCTCGCTCGAAAGGGCCATGAACGAATGCGGGGGCTCTCACGAGATTCAACTTGTGGTCTCCAAATGCATCGAGTTTCATAGCGGTTATGAGCCACCTTATTGGCAAACCCGCCTGCAGGGTTGTGGGCTGGATGCAGAAAGCACCAAACACTTGGTAGACGAGATGTGCAAGCAAGTAGACTGGGCCGCATCATATCGGAGGGGTACTTGACATATGCCATTGCAATATTCTTCTCTTTTTTCCAGGGTTCGTGTTTGGTTATTTTACCGTTCATACAGATGTAGTAGTAGTACTCCGTACATACCTCGACCGGGGAACTGCTGTCCCGAATCTCCTTGATTTCGCGTAGTATGTCCTTGATGTTTTCTTTTCACTACCTGGCACGTAATTTCACTCATGCATGTCAATAGCATAGGCTGACTACTGTACATCAAACTTAAAACTTCTAAGTTATGTGCTTAGACTATGTTGCGTGAATTTTGCTCCGGGCATTTCGGTGCTTAGCCGTATCTCGTGAGTATTTCTTCAGGAGAACTCCCAAACCCTTGCTAAACGTGTGTTCGTTTTGTCAAGGTTCAATCTACCCAGTTATGTTTCGTACATTGTATCGCTTTTCTTCTGTTCGCCAACTCTTTTTCTCCCACACAAGACCCTAAGACCCAAGTGCAGATTAATAGCGGAGGTAAAGGATGACGCGAAAACCATTTGGCCCTTGAACATGACACTGGTGCGCTAGGCTGGTGAGTATGGCGGGCCCGAAGGTGGGCTGCAGGTCACTCACTCCTCCTCTTCCCATGCCTGTCAGCTTAACGGGCTTGCTTTTTCAGGCCTTATCAACCATACTAGCGTCAGTCCAAGGTTGAAGTCTATCTCGTCCCACGGTTGACCCTGCCAGCTCCCAGTTCTAGTGTTTCCCATACCCCGGAACTGTCAGACCAACCCTTCCTTGACCCTCCCGGCGATGAACGCGTCGTCGAGGAGACTCACCCACTCCATAAGTCGTCGAGTTGTCCCGACAGAACCAGGTAGGGGATCGCCCCACGACCCCCGAGCTCCGTACGTACGTGATATATATGTTATCTCACTTCCGTAGAGCCCCTCGTTATTGGTACCCCCAGCTATCTCCATGGGCCGTATCAATTCAATTCATGGGTGGAGAGGT
Source organism: Nevesoporus exiguus (assembly GCA_038089155.1). Classification (NCBI taxonomy): domain Eukaryota; kingdom Fungi; phylum Basidiomycota; class Agaricomycetes; order Boletales; family Boletaceae; genus Nevesoporus; species Nevesoporus exiguus. The sequence goes on from JBBPKI010000123.1 coordinate 21,618, forward strand.
ACCAAAAAGCGTTATAACGAGATGTTTGAAGGCTCCGTCTGTTCGGATCTCAACATGTGACATCACTTCATGTCACCATCCGGGCGTCCGGTATGACGTCCCCTCCTCCCTCCCCTCGTGATGCGGCGCCGAGTCTGAGTAAAGCTCTGGCATGAATCGGTGTTTGGGCGCGCCGCGTATCCTCGGCGGGGCGCGTCGCTGCGCTCTGACGCAATCATGACGCCCTCCGCTCGGCGCAGAGCCTCCGAAGTCCCCAAAGACCCAAGCGTCGACCACATCCGCTCGTCCGCAGTGCTGCCCAAGTTTCTTCCCACAATCAGCCGAACTCGGGCTCTCGGCGACGCATGCTCGCCCCGGGGGAACCATCCATGTGCTACTTACAATCACGGTCCTCGCACGTCTTCGCGCACACGCGTACGCCCCCATCTGTCAACACATGCCTCGTTATTTGATCTGTGGTCCCCCGACGCGTCCCCCCAACCGGTCGTGCCTCGTGGGATGTGCGGATATGCGGGGCGTGCACTGCCGCCTGAGGCACAGCCCATTTCGAGGAGGGATTGTCAGCGACCCACACGGTACGTACAGACAGGGCGAGAATCGACCCTCTCCCTTATCGTTAGCGTCGTCCCCGACGTGCGAGGGACACGCCAAATCAGGGCTAGAAGGCCTGCACAGCTAAGATTTGTCGCACTGGGATCGTTGGACGTTCTCACAGGGCGGTCTTCGAAGCATCTAGACCATCGACGCCACTGACCGTCCCCCCTTTCTCCCCTTGCCCCAACCACCACAGTTACCGCGATACGCGGGTCGTTTATCTGGCACGATGCGTGTAATTCGCTGCTCGATCCGGCCGTCCAGGTTTAGTCCAATGAGGTTATCTGGCAGTGGACACACGAGGGGATACTCGCTTCTCGTGGTCTTCGCAGGGGCGTTATCCCACAGAAGGGTCCTGGGTCGATCGACGATACGAGGACATGAAAAACACGCGCAATACAAAATTGGACCATGAGAGCGGGACCGTATGTCTCGGACGAGGCAGTGGTAAAGATAGCAACTACCTCTTATCAGTGGGTTCACCGATGTTAATTTCGTTCAATGTGACTTGGCGCCAGGGATTAGAGACTAACTATTGATACGTATGCATTTATCCCTGTTCCGGCTTTATATCACCGAAGACGACTATTTGGAATGACTATCCAAATGCAGGCGATACCAAGAAGGTGGTAAGTACGTGCGCGACCCGGGGGGTGACCACCCTGACCGAGAACCAGGGTGACTGCCGAGACTAAACTTGGAAACTTGCCCTTTCCTAATCTTCACACTCATCCAATTTGCGTTTCCTCCTCAGAGGGTGGCCGGGGTCAGGGCGCGGTAGAAGAAGCTTCCCTGTCCGCAGGCGCGGAGGGCTTGGCTGAGGGGTAGAGAGGCTATTGTCGCGAGTGCCATCGCTGCGGTCAACGCCACGCGACTGTACACGAGAGGTCTTGTCCACCGTGCCCTTGAGCGATTCGACCGGAGCCAGAGGTGTCGCAGGTGCGTCGGCTGCAACAGACACTTCCCTGTCTCCTGCGTCCACCTGGTGCTCTGCTGGCAGGTCTTTGACGTCATCTGGCCTGGCTTCGCGAGTGTCTGCAGTCGGAGTCAGCGGCGTCCTTCCCCCTTCTGATTCGTGAGCACGCTGGCAGTGATTGCGGGGACTTCGAGGGCGGGAGGCCCCGGATCGTGGAGCCTCGTGCTCCCCATTCGTAGCCTCTGACGTGTCACTGGGTGGGTTCGTCCGCGACGTCGAACCGCCTGACTTGCTCGCCACCAACTCGGAACTACTCGTCGCGGGGACCGCCGTGCCGGGCAAGCTCGGCGGTCGGAGCATAATCTTCAAGCGAGTTGGTGGGTTCGATCCAGAGTCGCAAACCTTTTTGCTGTCTGCTGAAACAGAGGTGCTAGGCCCCAACTTGGAGTTGTCATTCGATTGCGGGGGTGCAGCTTCGGCCGTTGGCGATGAATCACCCAGGATCGGAGGTAACCCGAGATTTGATGGCTGTATGGGACGATATTTATTGTGCGCGGTCGTTTCAGGAGGAGCGGGCGTCGCCAGTGCTTCCTTGCGCCGAGGAGAGGATCGTGTGGGATTCTTCCTTTGGCGTGGAGGCGGGTCGGATGGCTTTTCAGCCGGTTTGTCTTTTACCGTAGAGGTGTTTTTCCCCTTTCTTTGTCTCCCGTTCGCATTCGTTGACGCTTGCTCGATAGCTGCTTGCGCGCGTTCTGAAGGTTTCACCTGACGACCAGAGCTTGTTATCACTGGCTCCGCGGGAGATCGACACTCCACGACAGGAATCGGGAGGGCTCCGGTGATGTGTCAGTTTACAAAGCAAACATGAAAGTTTCTCGCCTACGTTCTCTAATCCGTGAACTCGTTTCGACGTAAAAAGGTAGATCTTGGCTCATCCTAAAGTCTGTTCAGTTCGTGAGCGAAGCTAAACTTTCATCAGACCCCACGAAACGACCGACCAAAACCGAACGCGAAATCTTCCATTTCCAGGCTGCTTCTGCCGCAAACCCGCATGCGCTCGAGAGAAAACTCCACCAACTGGTCGATCAGCTGCACGAGACCTTCATAGAAATTGTTCATTACTATCGTCAATAGCTGGAAAGGAATATCTGGGGATTCAGTGCCTCGCGACGATGAATGACATTAAACGTACGGCAGAAATATCGTTGTCCATGACTCGCGTACCATGGCGGTATCGAAAATATTCTTTCACCCAACGGTCGATGTCCACAAAGTTTTCGATAAGTTGAGGACCGAGTTTCCGAGAAGGGTCAGTGCAGTCTCTTTTATCTCGATTGGCGAGTAGCTGGATTGCACCCAGAATGAACTGGGGTGGTTCATCTATCTGAGATATTTCAGACCATGTGTGCAGCACAGGTTCACGGCATACATACTGAAACCTCAAGCCTACGTCCGAGGGGCAACGATGTCTGACGGTCGGCATATTCTTGCAGGATCAGCTTGTTATGTATAACCCAATCTTCGACAGACTATAACGACAAAGAGCAAGTTCAAAGCAATCCCACAAGCCGAGGCACGACAAAACCCACGTTATGACCGCTGTCAAAAGATAACGGAGGACTTGGAGATCTGTCACGCATGATCCCACCGTTGCTTTGAGCTTTCCACTTTTCTTTCTGCGACGCAGAGTACCGTAACACGTCGTCCTCTGAACCGCTCGTGCCTTGGTCCGCTGCGCGAGACCCGCTTTCTCCTCCCTTCAACGGAAATCGAGGGTGCAGCAAGTCGGGTACGATGGTAGCAGGAATCTTCTGTGTAGACCTGTTGGCATCGACTTTGTGCCACGGAAACACCTCCTGCAGAGTGACAGACGACGCGTTGTCAAACGTGCCACTCTCGAAAAACGCGCCTAGCATCGTCGCGTTGGAGCTTTCGGACCGCTGATGTGATGTAGATCTGGTGGCAGGTCCTGTCCGTGCGGAATCTTGATCCGGGGTAGACTTGAGTTCCGGGGCTGCATCGTGCTCGTGGGCGCTCGACGATGAAGCATTCGGTTTGGAACCACGTCGATACGTTTCTCTGCTCGTTGACGGGCGGATGCTAGGAAGAGAAGACATGGCATGGAATCAAGGTTGTTTGTGGAGCGAGCACATATCTTTCAAGGGTAATATATGGTCAAGCGGTGGCTTGACTACACTGCGAGTGGAGAGCACAAAGCTGCCGTGTCAGGGTGGCTGATTGTGTGATTGCTTTGTTCGTGCAAGATCCGATTCGGAGGTTTTTGTCCACAGATGCATATAGGGAGACAGTAACGCTCCAAGCTTGGAGATGTCCTGCATCGATGACCCTCGTCGGCGCCTTCGAAGGTTGTTGCAGTACGTCAACGATGCTCGAGTCGAAGTTGGCTCAAAGTGAACGTACTACGATTGCTGACCACGAGCCGGTGGCTAGTGGAAACCTACAACAATGCTCGACTGGATTGGAGTGGCAGATCATTTCTTGACCCTACACAAGGGAACCAAAGCATCTTCCGTGGAAACACAAGATGGACTCTGAGTGTAGCCACGTACGCCGAGCGCACGCTGCCAAGGTGGCTCGGCTCTATTGTCCGTTGATCTACTTCATGATATCTCCACCGAGTCAAGACCCCTCCTACATTTTCCGCATGTGCCAATCCACAACTAACAATCAGTCTCATCTTCGTCAGACACACGTCGCGAGACAGCTCAACAGAATTTACGGGAACAGACTGCATCTTTCGCTGCAATCGCAGCTAAAAATTGCAGTCGCGACCGAACTGAACGTCATGCATGTCATGAGTGCTAGTAAGCTCAAAGAATAGCGTGAAACTCGAGCTCAAGCCTCGGCGAGGAATTCACTGGGGGCAATGATGATGTGGGTATGAGTGCTGGTCAAGCAAGGCGGCTGAAACGGAGTCTAAATAATGAGCGGGAAGTAAACAAGGTAGTTGAGGTTCCCACGCTGTTTTCAATCTCGCATTCGAACGTTCCGGGCAGTTACCACTGCGTACTACAGTCATCACCGTTCCAAGGTTCTGCTTGGGCGCGTCGCCTTGCTCTTCTCCAGTCACACTACTTCTCGACCTCCTCTGTTGCGGCATGCTAACCTCCCTACCTCTGGAATATCGATATACATGATGATGTTATCTGCCTACCATTTCTGGAAGCTGGACGCGACATATCGTAAGAGCAGTCCTTGTCATCCGCTTGATCCTCGTAATGCTTTAGCTGGATGGAATCCGAGTCTACGACGTCTAAGTCGAGAACTAGGGGGACCAGAGCGTTAATTGTCATTTGATCTGATCCACCTGAACGTCCAAGGCCATAGGGGTGTTATTCTCAGTCACGAAAATGATCAGAAGGCCCAGGTACGTACCTGCTGTTCCTGGACCGAATGAAGGCTCGGTCGTTCCTGATGACCTCATACTCTTCTTTCCTATTCTCCTTGGTGAGTTTTGGAAGAGTGAGCCATCTCAGTCTGCCTACCACCTTGTGCCGACTGTTTGTGTGGGCAAACTAGTCGTGGGTGACGGTACCGTCGACGAGGTGCCAACGAGCTGGAGATGCTTGATGCTTTGGCGGTGTTCTGGATGACAGTCGACGGTCGCGATGTCTGGCGGAGTTCGAATCTCGGTTGGAACAGATGATCTGCTGAAGTGGATAAGAGCTGTGATCGCAGAAGAATGTCAAAGGCTCATCTTCGTCTTCGATACACTGCTCTGAGGTTGACATTGATCTGGCTTCGTTCCAAGGCTTTCGTACGTGCCAACCTCACGAAGCTTTGAAGTTAGGGTTTAAATGGATGCTTTCCTGATTTGGATGCGGAAGTGGGATTCCGCCCTCGGAGCATGCCGGCATCAGATGGTGACACCTAGGACTTGGTTTACTTTCTCGAGTGCTTTGACCCTCGTGCTGCTGTCACGTCTTGGAGCCACGTTTGCAGGCCACTCGTATTAGGCCAGCTGCTCCCCGAGCACCTCGAAGTGAGCTGGACATAAAGAGTGTACCATGTAAACGTGTGAGGCTGTCCGTGTGAAACTGTCATGGAGTTGAATGCTCTGGAGACATATGTACCTGTGACTACTCCGACGTTGCGCACCTGCACTGCGGCGCTCTTACACACGTGCAGACTGTTGAAGCGTGCATAGCCTCCGGCAATCCGAGGTCGCTGTACACCGTCCGCGGTGCACCCAGCAGCTCTTTCCAGCGGGAATCAAGGCGTATCCCCTCAGACCTAGCTCTAGGTCTGGTGCACCTGCTGACTCTCTGGCGACCATCACCGAGGCTGTCCCTGAAAGCCTAACGACCGAGCATCCATTCAGTCCATCGTGATCAAGTGATGGTTTCTCTCTACTCCACGCTCGTTTCAGTCGAGTTGATATGGTACAGCTCTCAATTGACACCGTCTTTTAAGTGCAGGACTCAGGCTGCCAGTCGGTGTCTGGCCTCAGACCATTCCCATTCGGTCTCCCAGTCCCTCTTCCAACTTGCGATTCTATCAGGTGCAGGACACCCCATTCGACGAAAACCCTTTGACCATGTTCCACCCTCGGTTCTCGTTTCCCCTTTCCCGTCTTTTTCGCTCGCGCAAACATCGTGCAGCCAAGGAGAACGATGCTCCTACGAGCGTCGCAAAGGCGTCGATTTCTGACCCATTACGTCCGTCCAAGTGGCGCCGCCCCGTGTCGTTGCAACCCGAGACGGTCAATGCGCCCGCCCAATTTAAGCAGCGACGGCGTTCCTCCTTCATCGCCTCCATTCTGCGTCCCATCGCCCACTCCTCACCCCCCGCGTCCCCCGATGTCGTCCCTCCCGAGGCAGACATGCCCCCCATCATCATCATCGGAGCGCCCGAGTCGCCGTCACCGACTGCACTTTCCCCCGCGCCCGCTCCTCCGGCGGATATTGATATTGAACTACGAGTCCCGGTAGACGGCGTGTCCCACGTCGAGTCCGTACCCGGCCCGGTGCCCCACGCGCGCCGCGTCTCCTTCCAAGTCCCCGTTGCCACCATCCCAGAAGACCCTCCGGCAACCCCGCGTTCGAGGTGCTCTACGCTCGTCCCTGAGGAAGAGGCACAGGCAGACTCGGAGACACAGCCCGCCTCGATGGGAGCCCCGCAGGAACAGCAACAGGGACAGTCGTCTGTGTTCGACACGGATACGCTTGATGCCCCAGAATCCGTGGGGACTGCGCCCGCAGAGGCCGATTCAGTCGACGAGCTACCTCGTTTTGGGGGGTCTGGAGCGGGAAGGTCCCGGCATATGTCGCTTCCTGCGCCGCGACCTGTGCGAGTGAACAGGAGTCGATTCTCGTTGCCTGTCCGGCCTAGGATGCACAACACAACGGCAAGCACGAACGAGAAGGAGAACAGGCGTGCGTCGTTCACGCCCTCATTTGGATCTGGATCGAACACGCCCAGGAAGGAAAGCATGATGACGAAATTGAGTAGAGAGTTGAGCAAGCCAGAGACTCAGGCGATGCTGTATGTGTTGAGAGGGCTTTAGCTTGGAAAAGGCGATGGATAAGGGCGGCCATGACGGGCTACACATTCGTGAGCCGATGGGGAAGCTTGAAGAGGTTGCATATAGATTATTCACTTGTCTTCTCGTCTCTTGCGTTTAGCTATTTACACAAACCAGTACTATTCCTATTTACGCTCAAGGGCTAGGTTCTTCTGTGGTCCATGTATCAACATTCGCCGCTATGTATGTACTCCAATGAATCACCGGATAGCATCATTCAGTGCAGAGTATTAAATAAGGATAAGGGGTGGATCCGACAGAGTAGGTCGTCGTCACAAATACACGCTTTTTGGGGCTGTGGGTGGAAAAGGCAGTTGCTCGATAGGTCCATCACGAAGCATAACGATTGGAATTCCGAATTACCAACAAATTCAGGGTCTAGAATGTTGGACGACTCATCGAGGAGGATATCCTAGAAAGGGGTCAACGCTCGCAGCGCGATCGGTGTCACTGGCTATACGGCGAGCACGATGCCCTCTATGCCGAATCCAGAGGCAGAGGACATTGCAGGGCAAACAAGGAATCCACGACCAGATAAGGAACGCAGAGAATACCGCGTTATCGCTGTCCCGACATCGGCGGATGTCGATGTATGCGGTGAGAACGCACCTCACAATACTAGTGGACCAGGTAGATATCTGGAACATCCAGTGTATGCGCCTGGACGGTGCACCTCGCCATGAGTAATCCTATAGGAAGTACAAAGGTGCCGATGAACGTTGCAGCTTACACTAAACGGATAGGCATTAGTTTTTTTCATTGGTCCAGACGGACAGAAGACGAAGCGATTCATCTGGATGGAGCCACATGCAAGATTCCATACTAGAAGGGAGTGAGCCAAAGAGTAGCAAACTAGCCTCGTCGTCACACACCGAGATGCCACAAGTTCGTCTATCGCAGCACTCGAGAACGTCCGTATATCCCGCTCAAAGGACCGGGGAATATTATTTATATTTATAATAATAGAGGATCGAAGGCTGCCAGTTCCGGGGTCGGAAATGAATCCAAAATGGGCAAGGAAAGTTTCCTCTCCGTAAGCAAGCACAAAGATGGAGGCGGTGAACGCAACGGTTGCACTGTTATGAACTCCAAATTAGGTAGCCGGTCGATCGCTTGCGAAAGCGTCCATGGAGGAAGTCACGAGACCGATGGAAGCAAACCCCAAGGCGATGGCAGACACGAGCCATCTTTGCTCGAAGCTCCCTGGGTTTCCCTAGAAGGAAAGACTTGTGTGCTGTTGAGCTGGTTTCTTAGGATTCCTGGGGTTATTGAGATCATTAGGTGTCTCTGTTGATGGGGTTGGAGGGGTCTGAGCATGTCTGGTTCTAGCCATAGTGATGGATGCGGATTCTGTATTTCTTGTTGGCAAGATTAGATGCACTCAACGGTATAAGCCCCGTTGAGCGCATCTAATCTTGCCAACAAGAAATAGTACAGAATCCACATCCATCACCATGGCTAGAACCAGACGTACCCATTTATGGGAAGATGCCGAAGAAGGATCTAAGATGATAGATCATATAGCTGAAATGATGACCTTATGCGAGACATTTGGCGAGTCGGGTGGAGGTCAGACAAGACGGATGAGGGGTGATGGCAAGGGACGACTACTGTCCCATATACTACCCTTTGTTCTTAAATACTAGACTACTGAATAGCTAGCATAATCAATAGAGTCTCCTAGCTATGTCGTGTGGCATCGTATCGGCCATGTGGGGCTTGCACATGATCTTATTATGTGAGATTATCTCACGTTCATCACCCGTGATACGTCCGGAGTCGTGGTTGCGGGACAGCTCGCCGGTAATAGTCGCAGCCTAAAAGTGACCGGTTGGTCGCTCTTCGATATTCGCACAGCTGAGGCGGCCAATGTCCGGTGCATTCATGGAGCAGTTGGTTCAAGTCGGCGAATTGAACACACCCATGGAGTCCTAGCTGGAATTAGCCATACACAGTCCACTCCAAGCGGTGGCGACAACGAGCGGGCGACTGCTACCTTGGTGATTTCAAGCCTCAGCGTGGTATCAAGAAGCTTGCAAAGGGGAGACAATCGTTCCCATCTCTGCATCGGGGATCTGTGAGGGGATTGAATACGTCCTACACTATCATGATGCTCACTCTATTTTCAGGCACCTCGATAAAGGACGCAGCACAAGTAAGCCAAGGGGAGGACGCTCCACTGATGTCTACCGAACCCGAAAACCCTCGTCGGACCCAGGTCCACAATAATCCTCACGGAAACAATCGTCAGCGGATGACGCCATTTATCTCGAGACACAGCAATGATCACTGAACTCCCGTACGTTCTGACCGTCGTGACCATCATCCCAGTACATCTATTGTATGTCGACGGTGCGAATGCCATCTATCAACTCGGTCAATCCAGTCTCCTCGCTAATACGGACAACGATCAAGCAATCCGTTGCCACCCGTTTGTACTTCACGCGCGATAGCGGCGCGAGCAACAGCGCTCCGAACGGCTGCCTGAGACGGGCGACGAGGCGTAGCGCACGCGTCGTATCGTCCAACCCGACGGCATGATGGGAGAATTCTTGGTCAAGGAGAGAACTGATCCATGGATGAATGAAAATGAAATTTTCCATGGTAGTAAGCCTGAGGTCGTCCGTGGTCCTGATCTCGACATCCCCAAGAGCAGCAGTCATCGCGTGATAAACATGGATTTCGGACTTCACATCCGGTTCTATGTAGGCAAGTTTGGTAATGGGGAAAGTGATTCCAGCAAGGCGCAGTCGGCTTGCGGCCATGAATGGCGAGGGAAGTTTGTGGAGATGGGCGCAAAGTATCACGGCCGAAGACAGGTCAGATGAGCGCAATGCTGTCACTATGCTGTTCATTTCATCCTTCTCAATGGGGAGTGGAACATGTGGTGGAACAACCTGGCTGTATGGTCCGAGGTCAATTGGCAGGCAACTATTATAGGCGCCTGCACACCCGGTCCAAGCGAGAACTGCCACGTCACCCGAACCAGTCAAGACGTGTTCCAGGAGGCGGCCAACAGCGCGATAACGCTCGCCATATATAACCGGAATCGAAGCATCAAAGATGCCGAGCAGCGAGTATGCAGTGTCCTCCACGAGCGTTGTCTGGCGCACCGCAGCGAGAAATAACTTCTCACGAACCCTCTCCAATCCAGGTCGAAGTACAGCCAACTGCTGCGCCGAAACACCAGATGCCTGCTCCATCTCTGCAATGATGGCAGGCGACTCCTTGTGATTGAACACATCCAACCCGAGGTACGGTTTCCAGTCCTCAGTATAAAACTGGACCGTCTCTGCAGCGACGTATTCCTGGTATGTCCACACCCGGGTGTTCCAAATACTTCTCCGCAGATCGCCAGGCTTCTGGGAATGCGACCAGACACCACGGAGGTAGACGAGCGTGAGGGAAGAGCCGCGATACCACGTGAACATCGCGACAAGCGACTCTTGCAACACCACATTGTCCTTTTTGTCTATGCAACAGGTGTCCGACCACACCCATTGGAATCCAAGAGCACGAATGATCTCGCAAAATGTCTGCAGCTTGATATTTGGCGCGGATGACTCCAGCTCATAGATGGAGATGCTCTGAACTCTCTGAAAAGGGGGTTCACCGTACTCCCAACGGTGGGAAAACATCACGTAGCGGTAGAACTTCTTTACTTCCGCCCGAATGCGCCTATGGTCGAGGAGGGTCCGGGTTGTCATCGAAGACCGCAACTGGTTGTAAATAGGGAGCTCCTCGAACGCTGCTGCTTGATAAGTCTTGTCATAGAGACGACCAGTGAAGGTGTCGATGAGTATGCGTGGGATGGGGCTAATTGTCTGCTGGACTGCCTGTTGAATCAAAGGAGTCGCGTCGAGATACTGGTTACGGAGCTCTGTCAAAAATTAGTTAGATCTCTTTGTTAGCGTGTCAAAAACCACAGAATAGCTGACCGCGGATTTGCGAATCGGACGAATCTTCGAGCTTCGAAAGCATCATCCTGAAAGCCTCGAATGCTTCGCTGTAACGGCCCATACCGTTTAGCGCGGCATGCTTTTCCTCATATCCTTTATGCGATGATGGGTCCAGCTGGATGAGCTGATGGTAGAGCTTAGCGAGATGCACTTGACACGACATCAAACACGACCCGTACCTCGTCGCTGCGCTTTAAGAAAATTTCATAGGGGTTCGTCGGGTCGAGGGATAGTGCATTTGAGTAGTAACCAATAGCCTCGTCATGCTTCCTAGAGTCTCTTGCGGTGTCGCCGAGTTTCACCAACTTTTCGATGCCACGCTCTCGAAATTCTGAGTAAGAGACCTGGGTAAGCTTTGACAGCATCATCACTGCAATTACTCACCGAGTTCCCACTTCGCTCGCTCGTCGTGGATAGTTGCATCGTCTGGTAGCTTGCACATCTCTCGGAGACACTCGACTGCCTCCGTGAGGCGACCATCACCTTCGAGAATATTGCAGATGGTACGATAAATGGCAATTCTTGGGACCTTGAACTAAGCCGCAGGTCAATATCTATATTGGAAGTGTCCTGGGAGGAATACACACTTCAACTGCGGTACTCAACGCCTCGCGCACTGAGCGAACAGTCAAGACTGAGCTCGCCCACTTTGTCAGGACGGTATGCAGAGTCGAAACACCAAGGGATAACACAGCAGCATAAGCTGCAACCGTGTCCTCGCGTTCCCCAGCGTTCGACGCTTCATCTCCAATCTTCTCCAAGGTCTGAATACATCGCTCCGTAAACTCTGACGGCAGGGAATAAATGCGGTGTCCTGTTGTCCGATGATCAGGCTTACCAATAAGCCAGTCAGAGAGTAATTTGTTGGTCTTTACGTCCTCTTTTACTGTATCTGACATCTCAAGGATGCACCTTGCAGCTTCATATATGCGACCTCGAGCATATAATGCTTCGCACTGATGCTTTTGCTCGTAGGCGCGGATAATGCGGAGGAGACAATCATTTTTTTCTTGAAGTAGCTGGCTTGCTTGTTTAAGATGTGAGATCTCGTTGTCTAACAGACTTGGTCATCAGTAAAAAGTACGCTGGACGGCAATAGACCTACTTGAACTTTCACCCTGTGCACGAAGGGAGTCGATAGTTTCGCAGAAGCTATTCTTTTCATCATCGGCGGTGCGTTGGGATGTGGCGAGCTGATTACTAAGCTGCCGAATAGAGTCCTTGAGATCCTCTAATTGCCGACCTGATGGATATCATTAATAATAAGTCGGGGAGAGAAACGAAAGTCAGGATGACGATAAACGCACTCGAGGTTATTTCCTGGGTCTGAAGGTCTAGGCGTAGTGACCTGATGGTCTCGTTTTGTTCATTGACTGTTCGTTGAGAGTTCGCGACTTTGCGGCAGAGTGCCTGGTTATCTTTTCCCAGTCGCCCGACGCTGCCACCTAGTGGACGTGATCCAAGACGGATATAAACCAGGGTTACCTGGACGTACTCAAGCTCTTATTGGCTAGCTGAGATTCAGAAAGCTGTATATGCAATTCTTGGACAGTTTTCTCGAGGTTAACTGCATCCTGTATACGAGGCACAGTGGTCTGAGATTGAGTGCAAGTCAATCTAACAAGCCAGTTGTGCCGTAAGTCACTTACACCACCGAGGTAGGGAGGGGGAAGGGTATTGCAGAGACTGTGAAGGGAAATCGTCTTGTCTCCACCAGTCGCGAGGGTGGCATTGTCCGAAATAACCATACTCCGGACCGGGTGGGTGTTCTCAATGATAGGCCCAATTTGCGCTCCTGACATAGTATCGAAGAGCGAGACAGACGAACCAGCGGAGGCAGCGATGAACGTGCCGTTACTCGACAGTGTGATGCAACCGGCGTCGATATAGTCAGGGATAGCCCATTTCCGGAGCGTCGTCCCAGTGGAGACAGCCAGACAGTAGACAACGCCGTTGCGAGACAAGACGAAGAGCTGTTTGCTATCGCTTGCCCAGGCAAGGCAACTCTCCGTGGGCGTTAGGCCAACATCGATTGAGATGCCGAAAAGGAGGGCGCCATTTTTGGCATTATAAACCCGACCAGAGTCGTAGGCCGTGGCTGTGGCGATGAGAAAGCCATCGGGTGAAAATTTTGCAGTGACCACCGAGTATCTGTGTTCCCAGGGGCCAAGCAGTTGCTTGCCCTTCGAGCGCGACCAGACGCAGACGATGCCGCGGTGTGATCCGGTCACGATTCTCGTCCCGTCTAGCGAGATGTCGACCACGTTCGCCCAATAGGGCTGTACCATGAGCTCGGTCACTTTTTCGTGCGTCTTCGCGTTCCACACTGCCATCTTGCCGTGTTCCGTCTGACTTACAATCCACTTGCCGTCCCGCGAAATCGTGACAGGCCCTTTCCAATCAATTGGCATCCCCACCTCCCTGCCATCATCCACTCGCCAACGCCGGAGCTCCCCTCCGGATCTACCGCTCACGATATGTTTCCCATCAGGGAAGAATGCAAGCGAAGATAAGTAGTCTTGACTGGCGATCGTGATCAGTTTTGCTTCTCTTTGGTAAAAGGAATTGTCTCCTCTCGATCCTTGGGTCTTCGCACGGCTGCTTTTACTCGTCTTGTCACTACCACTTTCGTTCGTCGTTGCCACTTCGCCTGGCAGTTTGCTCCTGGCGAAATCTTGCTGGGTCGGCTCTTGTATGTATTTTTATCAGCATCGCACTTTCGACTATCTTGCCCGTTACTCACCATTCTTTAGGCGCAAACGTATATTGGAAAACATGCTCGGCTGGAGACCAGATGGGTGAAAGCAAGGGTGCGCAACTATTCCTCCTCAAGTCACCTGCCACTCACGTGTCTTACTGAATCCATTAACACAGCTACCGTTGCCTCGTGTTTTCGGCGCTTGTTCTTACCAACTTGGTGCCGTTATGCACTGCTATATACCGCTTCCCACCTCGCACCTGCAGCAGCAGTGACCGACGCATCTTTTCTCGATAGGCATTGCGGTTCGGCGCGATCATGACGAGCAGGTGCCGACGGTAGCTGATTTATCTGTTGTCGGCTGCGATTCACATGGGCGTTCTCTTCGTTCTCGGAGCAATCTGCTGGTGACCAGCAACCAGCCGTCTATGACGCGCAACCGTACGTCGGTCGACGCATTCAAGTTGCCGTGTGCCACGCAGACCACAGCATACTCTCGGTCTCGGTCCTCTTTGATGTGTCCCGTCCTCGTCACGAACGCTTTGCGACAACCAGCGAATTATGCATGCTCGACTTTTCGTACAACGGCCGTTTTCAGACAGCAATCATTATTCGAGACACTCTCCAGCTCTAATGGTCCTGGGATCATCGGATAGATGGACTCTACAGATCGGCTTTTCTCATAACGAGCGCATACAAACAGCGGTAGACATTTTTAGATATGGCTCTCACCGGCATCAAAGTCTTCGATTCATCCAGTGAACGGGCCATCATTGACTACAAGCGCTTGTGGACGACCTAGAGTCGTCACAGGCGTACATACAGGACATCAACATCGTGATATATTATTCTTTGGTCATCATGGATGTACCGACATGCCAACGCTCGCCGCCATCTATTTGTATCTAGACACATGGAATGCGTGGTATAGCCATTAAGTGTACCAGCAGCGAGTCGACCAGTCGACAGGACGACCCGAGCGACGTCGGCGTCCTCTCATAAGAGGACAAACCCTGTCTGGACCTTTTGGCCCGAGGGAGTCATGTTGCGCATTCGTCATCGAGCGTTACGACTGGCATTCCGTATTCTTTCTCCGAAATACCAGAAAATCCAGGGGCTGGAGCGTTAGATGGTCAATCGAGATGGCCCGTTCAAAAGACCAAGAACCAACTCACGCAGGACAACCGATGGCTATGGCTACAACTGCAAGTACGGTATCGCCTTTGCCGAATCCTAGGGCAGAGTACATCGCAGGAGCAAACAGGGGAAATCCGCAACCGGCTAACGAACGTAGAAAGGATACTGCTGCCAATGCTACACAGACACAGGGGAATAAGCAAGGAGATAACACATTAGGTGGAACGTACCTGACGCAGCATATAGGGTAAATGCATCAATGACGTACGTCTGAATGCACTGAAAATTGAGGATGATACCCGCACCAACGAGCGCGATGCCCTAGTTTTGTTTTGCACCCGACCTGAGTCATGCGAATGATTTGGGGGCTACGAGTACTTACAATATCCGGAGCAATCCAGTGCGTGTGGGCCTGAACTGTCCATCCAGTGATAAGTAATCCTATAGGAAGCACCAGCGTGCCGATAAACATGGCAGCTGTTGTCAAAGGTATGAGCGTTCGTTGAACCAGGGGAAGAGGGGGAAATCACGCACGCAGTCTAAATTCGGGTTTCCCAACGCCTCCATTTTTCTTTTTCAAATATACATAGACCTTGTCCAATGCTCTCGCATTTACTTGCGAGGCTCCCGTCAGGCCAACCCCGAGTGCGAGATAGTGTAAGCCGGCTATACCAACGGGCTGTCGGTATACTCCCTCGAAGATGGAGGGTAATGTCGTCAAAAACACTACGACATATTAAGGTGAGGATACACTATAGATCTCGAGCGTCTACCACTCACGGTACATAGTCCCATACAGGTATGCCATGTAGATGCCAAGCAATTGGATGATGGGTTCTTGGGCGAAGAGTGCAAATGGCCGCACGAGTGATTTGCTCATGATTGCTTGCCAGCTAAAAGTAGCCCGTTAGGACGGTACGATTCTTCAAATGTGTCATACTCACGAGCGATCTTCTTTCCCATCAAAGATTGTCCGCACTTCTTTGTGAGGGTCGTTCTCCACATCCATCGACCGCCGCATTGTATTTGCCTTCCGCTCTAGGAGCAAAGGCGCATATGCTGCAGAAAATGTCATAAGTAATACACAGGACAGCCACCGACCACTTGAACTAACTTTCTTGAAGGAAGAACAAGCCCATTATCTGGATAGCTGCATCTGCGATGCTGGTGGACCAAAACTAGAGATGAGACAGATAGTGAGATCATGTGACGTCTTCAAGGGAATAGACATACCACCCATCTCCATGTTGAACGTTCTGCAATCCTGTATACATGATTAGATGATCCTTTCATCAAGGATAGGCTGGGACCGACCAAGCACCCGCGATGGGACCGACGACGGGACCGAGTATTGGGGCTAGAGAATATAGGGCGACTGCCTGACCACGTTCTTCTGCACGCCAACAATCGCCAAGAACACCACCACCGATCTATAATCGAGAGGTCAGTTGAATGGAGTTCTAATCGGAGTAGTTCCATACCGCAAGGGGAGCACTACCTCCTAGTCCGGCCAGAAAACGGAATGCAAGCAACTGTGATGTGTTCTGTGCAAAGCCGCATGCGATATTCCATACTGGAAGAGAATGGGCATAAGAGAAGAAGAGTAGCCTGGTAGCTACCTACTGAGATACCATAAATTTGCCAACTGAAGCACTCGAGACCGTCCGAAAATCTCGCTTAGAGGGCCGAGGAATAAAGGGCCAATGGCTGCCGAACCGGGAGTCAGGCACAAACCCAAAACAAGAAAGGAAAGTTTACTCGCCATACGCAAGCACAAAGATAGACGTGGTGAACGCAATGATTACATTGCTATGGATTCCGAATTGCGCGGCCAGCTGACCAGTGGCAGGGGCGATCATTGAAGAAGATACGGGTGATATAAAGGTAAACCCCGAGACGACTGCAGTCGCAGCCCATTTCTGCCTGAAGCTCCAGCTTGGAAGAAAGAGATCAAGACCGATCAACGTGAAAGTGTGCCACCGAGCTTACTTTTTTGGATTTTTTTGGTCATCTGGACCATCCCAATCGACAACAAGGACGCCAATACCTTCACCAGCTTTGCCCTTTGGATCGGCAAGCGTATGTGATACGTCCGGCGGTTGGTGTCCATGAAGTGTCGTGGTGGGGGAGAAACTGTGTCCTTCTAACGTGCTTGCTGTATTTAGGCGGGTGTTGTTCATCTTATCCATAGGGCGGTCCGCCGCTGAGAAGATCTGGTGAGCTGCCCATGGACTGACTTCGCTGGGACCGTCTATAAGTAGTCCCCTCGCAAGACGTGATGACTATGGGCGGATGACCCACCACTACATCCACATTAGCGATTACGGTCTCGGCACCGCGGCATAGGTCATCCAGAATAAGAGCTCATGACGATGCATCTGATAGTAAAGCTCGCGATACCGCCTGCATCCGCTGTTTAGTGACGATAGCAATATTACTGCACTGCTGTTACGGTGTCGAGGCATAGTCAGACGTCCGACGTGTCAGAGTTCGGTTGTCACTATGTGATGTTTTGTAGCTTTTCCGATGGTGAGTTTGAAGCCACCAGGCCCGGTCGCAGGCCTCGGTTTTATCGGACTACCCCTGGTTACGCAATATATGAAGTCATCAGCACAGTCGGCCGAACGCGCTTCGTTCCTAGTTCCACCTGAGCCACTCAGGCTCGAGGTGATTTACAGAAGTACTGAAGAGTCAAAGAGCCATGACTCATCATCAGACTGGGTCGCCATGGTTGTCTTCATTAGAGAGAGTGATGACGAGCTACACGCTGCCGTGGCTTCTTGGACGCCGATCTCCACTCGGTTCTCAGGCACGCATGATGTAACCTTCAAGCTTCATCTATCAACAGATCGGCACTATTAGCGGATATTAACCACGGTGCGGCGCGATCTATCCATGTACGGGACATAGGGCACAGTACTTAAATTTCATCAGTTATAGATACTTGGTATGCGGCCCAGAATTATCAAGAGTGCGGTAGAAGCTGCAGCCCGCGGCCGCTGCGTCGAGTTATCCTCGTGAACAGCATGGATTCGGTTTTGCCGCATTTGCAACGCCAGATCGCGGTGACCTATGTATAGGACATCGGTAGGCGGATGAATCACGAGGACGCTCTTCCGGCACACCTGTACCGGCGAGTTCTCAGACTGACCCGAAAGCATGAGAATGGCAACCGGTAGCTTTCCACCGCCCCGACGGGCCACTGGCACGCCTCATCCAAGGAACTAACCCCTCATGCCGCTCCATTGCATGCTCAGTGTTGGAGAACAGCCAAACTCTAGCACATACGTGGTATCTACCTTTGCTTTGCTCGCTACCTTCCTTATTTGGACAGTACAGTTACTTAGTCGATTCTGCTCGTTCCTGCTTTCCTCCAGTCTCGTACCATCGACTGGAGGTAAGCAACTCGTACTAGTTACTCGTTACATGTCCTTACTCACACACTGTAGTCCTTACAGACTCGTGTTCCAGGTAACTACCAATTCAGTCTCGTATAACCTCGACTGGAGTCCTTATGGACACGTTTTATAGATCGATGTCCCTTTCACATGGAGATCATCCCGTTTCCTAGTACATACTTAGTATTCTTTCGTACTTACATTAGGTTACCATATTTGGACAACCGCGCTCACGCGTCCGTTCGTCACACTTTCTCCAGTGTCAACTGGAGGTAAGCATTTACTTACACTATACCATAGTCACTTACTCATGTACCATAGTCCTTATGGACCAGTATTATAGATTGACGTTCCTTTCACGCTCACCGTACACGGTTCCGAAGAGGAATGCCATACATAATCTAAGAAATTGAATGATAGGTTCTTGTACATAAAGTGTGGATGGCTGTATCAGCGATCTCGCCACGATCGTTTTCCAGTTAAAAGATATCAGTCCACAGAGCCCGATTTCTCAAAATCTCGTACTTGGCTGCGATCTCGTTCCCTATCAGAGATTATTCGTACTCCTTTGTAAGAGCCTGTCTCTATATGCATCGACTTCCTTGTCGTTTTTGCTTTTCTTTCTAGGAGCACGGGTGCATGTGGTAAGAAAATGCCATGGAGTTTGCAATCAAATTCCGACTACTTGAACTAGCTTCTTTGGAGATAGAGCAAGCCCAATGGGGGGATGACTGCATCTACAATGCTCATAGACCAGAACTATAGAACACAACAGATTATTGTTGGAATTAGCAAGCGCGTTGCCATCCCGATCTCGTCCGGCCCGAGCGATTACCGGTGTGCAAGCG
>JBBPKI010000124.1:0-40643 GCA_038089155.1 Nevesoporus exiguus
AGGACAGGACACACAGTGGACGGGGACGGGGACGGGGACGAGGACGAGGACGGGGACAGCACCTGGTGAATCCACGGCGGATCTGCAACTCTGCGACGGGGGTCGTCCGAGCCGGACATGGACGAGCTTATTACATCCGCTCTTCGCAACGACGTCGTCGCCAGTCGCTCCTTTTTTCGCCTCCTCCATGTCCAACTCGCTCCGTCGACAGCCGTCCTCGTCCGTCCGTCGCGCGAAAACGCTCACTCGCCCGGAGCGCAGTGTTGCACCCGTCCCCCTCATCAACCCCCCCTCGTCCCTCGCGCCCACCGCGTCCAGCTGGATCCCTGGCTCGCACACCCCGGGTGGTCTCGACCCATGGCGCGTCTTCTCTCGCATCGTCACTCTCTGGGCACCCTCCTTTCTCCTCACCTCTCTCGGCGGTCTCACCGACAAGAACATGGTCCAGGCCTGGCGGGAGAAGATCGCCCTCTGCTTCATCATCCTCCTTCTCTGTCTCGCCGTCGCGTTCATCACCGTCGGCACCCAAAAGGTCCTCTGTCCCTCCACCTCCAGCACCACTTCCGCTCGTTACGCCCCCCTCGGCTCTGTCGCTGGCACGCTTAGCGTACAGGGCATCGTCTTCAACGTCACGTCCGCACATAGTCCACAGAACGTTAATCTAGACGCCCTCACCCGGCAGGAACCCGGTCAGGACATCACCCCCTACTTTACCCGCAGCGCGTCTCAGTATACCGCCTGCAACGGTCTCACCTTTCACGTCGCGACAGACGATCCATGCAGCTTCTCTACCCCTTGTCCCCTCGGCCCTCTCAACGCGTCTTCCACCTTTTCCCAACTCGGCATACAAGAGACCTCTCAGCTTCTCGGTTATGACTGGCTCCAGGTCGCTGGCCTGTCCAATTACTTTGTCGTCGACGGTGCCGTCCTCAACGTGAATCCCTACATCCAATTACACCCCGACCCCATTCCCTCCGACCCCGTCGATCTTGCCATTCGCTCCATTCTGCTCCAGTCCAGCAATTCTACCGGCAAGGATGCCACCATGCTCTTCTACAACAACGCCGCAACCAAGTCCGCCGTTCCCTGTCTCATTCAACGGTACTATGCTGGCAACATAGACAAGATCACTCCCGGCTGCTTTGTCTCTTCTCTCTTTCTCTACGTCGGCCTCATCGTCATCCTTGGTCTCGTCTTCGTGCGCTTCGCGATGGCCTGTGTCTTCAACTGGTTCCTCTCTGCCAAATTAGCCGGCCCACCCGACAGCACCGACCTGAACCGTTCAGCCATCAGCCCAGCAGTCATGCCAGAGGGTGCCAACATCCCCATCGACAACAGAACCGGCATGGCCCCTTGGGCAGGTCCCAGTAGCTCTAAGAAACCTGCAACGCTCCGCAAAGTCCCTGGGAACACCCCTGCCGCCCCAGTCTCACCAGGCCAGGTCATGAGCTTGGCCCAGATCGGAGCCGAGCTCTTCGCGGTGTGTTTGGTGACTTGCTACTCCGAAGGCGAAGAGTCTATGCGCTCGACTCTCGACTCCATATCTCAGACCACGTATTCCGACCACCGAAAGCTCATTTTCGTCGTCGCCGATGGAATGATTACGGGAGCAGGAGAGAAAAGAAGTACTCCAGACATCTGCGTCAGCCTACTCGAGCCCGATCCGCGATTCGGGAACCCCGCTCCTATGAGCTACCTTGCGGTTGGGTCTGGGGCCAAGAGAGAGAACCGCGCCATGGTTTACGCAGGTCATTACAGTACGTTTTCATGAGACCCTTGCCGATGTGATCTTATCGTTTTCATTTGCACAGCGCGTGCAGGTCGCCGCACGCCGACGTTGATAATCGTCAAGTGTGGAACGGAGACTGAGTCAACGGACAAGAAGCCCGGAAATCGTGGCAAGCGCGACAGTCAGCTTATTCTGATGAACTTCTTCTCTCGGGTCACTTACAACGATCGCATGACCCCGCTCGACTTTGACCTGTTCCGTAAAATGCATGTGCTTATGGGTGTCACTCCCGACTTTTTCGAAGTTTGCTTGATGGTATGACGATTCTCTGTCAACCCCGGCAACGTCTTATGTTCGACAGGTCGACGCGGATACCAAAGTGTTTCCCGATTCCCTCAGAGCCTTGGTAAACTGCATGCACCATGACCAAATGATCATGGGCGTTTGTGGCGAGACTCGAATAGCCAACAAACGAGCGTCATGGGTCACAGCCATCCAGGTCTTTGAGTACTTCATCTCCCATCACCTCGCCAAGGCCTTCGAATCCGTGTTTGGCGGCGTTTCATGCCTTCCGGGCTGCTTCTCGATGTTCCGGTTGAAGGCTCGTCGAAACAATGGCGAAGACTGGATCCCTCTTATCATCAAGCCCGAAATCGTCCGCGAGTACAGCCAGAGCGAAGTCACGACGTTGCACCAGAAAAACCTCTTGTTACTCGGCGAAGACCGTTTCTTGACCACCATTCTCATCCGCACATTCCCTAATCGGAAAATGATGTTTCTTCCCCAGGCTCGCTGCCGCACTATCGTTCCTGATTCATTCTCTGTCCTTTTATCGCAACGACGCCGTTGGATCAATTCCACCGTCCACAATCTCATGGAGCTCGTCCTTGTACGCAATCTCTGTGGTACATTCTGTTTCAGCATGCAGTTTGTTGTATTCATGGATCTCCTCGGCACCGTGGTCCTCCCGATTGCCATTGCGTTGACCTACATGCTCATCGTCGGCATGGCCCTAAACCCTCCGGTCAACTTTGAAGAAGCGATTCCGTTGATATTATTAGTCGCGGTCCTTGGCCTCCCTGCCATTCTTATTTTGATCACGACACGAAAGATCGTTTATGTATTTTGGATGTTGATATACCTTATTTCCCTTCCCGTCTGGAACTTCGTGTTACCCGTCTATGCGTTCTGGCACTTTGATGACTTTTCGTGGGGAGAGACGAGGTCGGTGCTCCCTGGCTGCCACCCCGTTCACTGCTGACTACTTGCAACAGGAAAGTCGAAGGCGAAGCGAAAAGTGAAGCCCACGGAACCGGTGGCAATTCTGTCAGCGGTTTGTCCATACCGCTTCGCCGTTGGGAGGATTGGGAGCGTTCGAGGCTCCGCAAACTCAAGCGTGAAGAACGGAGAAGGAAAGACATGGAACGTCTGCACCCAGGCGGATTCGTCACGGGCGAGAACGATTTGCTCAGCGTTCGTGGAGGCAGCCAGAGCGAAGGCTCCGACGCGTACTCGGTCGCTTCTTCGGAAGAGGACCAGTGGGGCCAGCAAGTTGGGGGGTACAACGAGAGTAGCACTCAATACCCTCCCCCTGTAGGTCTTTACAACGCCGGGGGCTCTGGAGAGCTGGTTGGAGATGCCCAACTGGAGGCGATGCTGGACGATGGATTCGACGAGTCTCCAAATCCCTCTCCCGCACGCACGCCGACGTCCTCGGCATTCGGAGCGCGCTACCAGCCATCCGACAACCTATCTCAACAGCAGCTCATGGACCACGGCGCCATGTCGCACTCCGCATCTCCTGAGAAAACTCGACCACCCGCTTCCTTGGACTCTTCGCCAGTAGTCCATTATCAGGACGCGCACAACTATCGCCCACCACCGAGAGAAGCTTATGGACCGCTCGGACCACTAGACCCAGGACAAATGTTTTAAACAAGTACCCGCCGGATACATTAATTTCGATCTTCTCTAGGCCTCCCGTGCCACATTCCTTCCTAAGATCTGGAGAAGCGCCATACTGACAGTCTTTAGCAAATTTCGCCTGTACGATCTTGTTTGTGGATTTTCGTCACTCGGGTTTGTCGTGCTAGAAACGCCCACCGTTGCATTTTTACCTGCGATCACTACCAAATCTGTCTTTCTTACCCGATGCATATCGAAAGGAGCTCGCCCTACCCTATAATATAATGATGATGCGACTAGATTGCTATCCCATGCTTTCCGCTAGTGTGTTGTGGCTATTGAGACAAGAATGTGGGTGATGTTGATATGCCGGGTTAATTGTGTCGCGTTGTTCTAGCAAAGTAGCAGCAGAAAATGTGTACCTCGTCATCGTCGTCTCGCGCATGGTCCATGCCATGTCCCCGTTTTATCCCCTGAACATTCTGGGCAGAGCGTTCCATCGAGCTCTTACTGTCTGCATCGCTCTCATGGGCGCCACCTAGCTTCGTCGACAGTCCCTGCGTACGATCAGAACACGGTTTTTAGGTCAGAGTCGGAGGGACCTGCCTGTAAAAGGCGCTGCAAGCGACCTTTTGCTCTGGGTATGGACGTACTATCCGATTCCTCTCTAGGGTAAGTATGCTTGTGCTTTTTCTGCCTCTTCCACACACCCTTGACGATGACGGCCTCTGTTCGCCTCGTTACTGCAGAGGAAGGTTCTGTCTGAACTTCACGGGCCTGTCTGACGCTCTCTATCGGCAAGGAAGGCGGAAGATGTGTCCTCGGGAGCTGTCGTTTTGGAAATGGGCGTCAGAAGAGGAAAGGTACGCGGTCGGACTCACTTCTAGAATGGAGCCTAATAGACTGTTTGGGGATGGCGGCAGTGGTATCAGTGCCGGGGAGACGGCTGGAGGGATTGCGTTGTCCTCGGGCTTTGAATCTGTAGCGGGCTGTAAACTCGTCAGGGCGGCTGTGTGGCCAAGAAGGAGAAGATCGACTCACCAGGTGGGAAGGCTCCGCTTTGGGTAGTGGCGGAGGCGCGTCCGGCGAGGGTCGGCGAACGACGCTGGCGTCCCAGAGCCATATTCTGAAATCACAACACCCGCCGACGAGATATCGACCGTCGGAGGAAAAGGCGACGCAAGAGACATCGTTGGCGTGGGAGAGGGGTGGACCGGCGACCTGACGGGTGTCGAGGTTCCACACCTGCATGACGATGTGGGGACCGGCGGTGGCGAGGAAGGTGCCATCGGGAGAGATGGCGATGGAAGTGATGATGTTTGCATGGGACTTGATGGGTTCTCCGACCTGCTCACCGGTGATGACGTCCCAGACGCGTACCGTGCCGTCGTCAGCGGCGGTGATGAGCTGTCTGCCATCGGGGGAGTACACGACGCATCTCACATCGTTGTCGTGACCTTCCATGGGACCGACGAGCATCTGGCCGATGTCTGAATCACAGATGCGCACAGTTTTGTCGTTTGCAACGCTGGCGATTTCGAGACCATCAGGGGAATAAGTGAGGGCATACAGATTGCCATTGTGTGATCTGAAGGGGCCAGCGACTAAATCGCCCGTATCCGTGTCCCATATGCGTATCGTATTATCACCCGTCGTCGCGACTCGTCGCCCGTCGGGCGAGAATGTGACACACCACAGACCGGAGGCGTGGCCATCCACGGGCTCGTACGCGAGCTGCCCACTCGACACAACCCACACCCGCATCGTCCGGTCTTCCGAGACACTGGCAATCTTGGCGCCGTCGGGCGAGACCGCGACCGAGCGAACCACATCCGTGTGTCCCGTGAACGGCTCCCCCGTTTGCGTGCCGTTTTCGACGTCCCATATCCGCACGGTGTTGTCCCACGACGAGCTGGCGATGCGACGGTTGTCCGGGAAGAAGGCGACACATCGGACGGTGTCAGTGTGGCCGGCCAGCGTTCGCAGTGGACGGACGTGTTCTGGTCGGCGTAGGCGACCAGCAGAGGACAACATGATGCTTGGCTGGACGACGAGGGCTGAGATGCCGACTTGGGTGGGCTGTGTATCCGTATGGCGCCTGACCCGGTCCGTCGCCGCTTGAGACGACCAACGTGGGATCGGTCTCCTACTACGTCCACAGTACATAAAACTCGACTACATCGCGCCTCACGTCGGTAATCGATGTCGATCTTTTTTTCGATGGCTGATTTGATTGTATGTCCGTGTAGTCGGTCGGTCGCAAGTTATTTGTCCCAGTTGCCAAATCCTCCGCATCTTCTTCCCGCCCTCCTCCGCGTCACCGGCGATTTACTCTCCATCGTCGTCCGCTCCATCCAGCGACCCCTCGTCACTGCGGCGTTTCCCAGCAACGCTCCGCTTATTCCCGTCCCACCTCGTGCACCATCGCCGCTTCGTTTTCGCATCGGCGCACTTGGTCGCTCCTCGCCCTGAACCACCCTCGTCCGCATGGGCATGGCGACCGCTCAGCGCAGGGGCGCCTGGGAACCCCTCCCACTCATCGTGTACGGCTATGCCGTCCATCCACTCTCCCCCTCCAAGCGCGACACGCGCATATCCAGCCGACGACCCATGTCCACGATCACCGAAGCCTCGGATGGCGAGGTCGGCGGACACAGAGACGTTGTCTCCCTCGAAGTCGGCGACGAAGTGTACGCCTTCGAAAAGTACACACCCAGAGGCAAGGAAGTCGAGGGCGTCTGGTACCGTGGGTGCGTCGACCCCTGGGACCCTGCCGCGCACGCTGAACCCCCGTGTCTAGATACGTCGTGTGCACGGCTCGCAGACCGCCCCCCTTGACCTTGTCCGATCCCTCCACGTCCGCGAAAGCGCCGCTTAGAGCAGACGAACCGCAACAGGTGTTCATTGGCATCTTCCCCGCGTCTCACATCTATGCGCGAGACGAGTTGTCGGACGCAGAAGGACGTCTGCCTGATCTAGTTACATCGCTGATAAACAATCCAGCTTCCGCAGCGAGTCAGCAGTCGAATGGGGCTTCACATGTGGCTGAGTATTTGGCCCAGTGGAAGCGGGAACGTGCCGACTCGAGCCCAGACCATCCCGTACGGGAGCGCGACCGCGACCATGCCAAGGACAGGGACCGCGAAAGGGACGGTCAAGAAGACGAGCGCAAGTCGTTCAAGCTCCCCCCGCCTCCGGACCAGGCCAAGTCCTCCCGCGCTGCCGTCACGGTTTACCCCGCCAGCATTTATTCTGCCGCTCCCTCGGAGGAAATGCTCAAACCACTCCCACCCAGACCCTCCCTCAAGTCTGGAGACGAAACCGCATCGGGTACCATCCAGCCTATCATTGACGAGATTGCGTCGGCGCTGAGAGAATGGCATAACCTAATGTTTCATTACCTGGCACGGAGGCAATATGCGCTTTTCCATACTGTGAAATCTCACATCGAAGCCTTGCATCTTGGTCGAAGGCAGTTGCTGGCCAACACTCTGAGTGCCGAAGAAACGATCGCGCTTCGGAGAGACTGCGTAGCAAGGCTAGTAACTGGGAATATGGTTCAAGATCTGGATATCATCGTCAGACATCCTACATGGGGCGCTCTCGTTGCCGTCGACGTAGAAGGCGAAGTCGACCCGCGGAGTTGGGTTAGCGCCGTCAGGATGTATGCCATGCAAACCGCGTTAGCCTACATGAACGTGTCACCAGATCACCTCAACTCCCTCAAGAACACGCCAGCAGAATATTACACTCCCTCAGTGCCGACCCCTACCCCAGCCCATTCTGCCTTCCCTGACGTCACTCGTCCTCGCAATTCGTCTCGTCTCGTCAGCTCGCTCGCTTTTCCGACTTCTCTGAGCGGCTGTAATGCCAAACCGTGCCCCGTAAAGTTTTATCACATATTCCTCGACCTCCGCGCTTTAGTTGCCTCCTTTTGTGCGCCAGGAGAAGTGGCTGAACTGTTTTTCTCCATCTACAAACACTCGGATAACCCACGATTCGTGACGGAAGAATGCTGCGTCGTGCTAAACCACAACGGCGTCCTCGCTCGAGAAGGCAGCTCGACGATGCGCGCCCGCACGCTCTTCATCGATATCGCGCAGAGTGATGCCCAAGATACGTTATTCCTAGTGTGCCGGATCGTTCGCAGCGGTGCCATGAAAATGGCGTCGAGTATCGGCTCCGGGATGCCTGGCGTGGACGGTACCAGGCGAAGACCGTCGGAGTCGTCCATTTCGCTCAGTGATTCACCAGGGGTGGTTCGTGCACCCGCCACTCCGTTCAGCTCAGGGCTCGCCGAGGCTGCCAACTACCGTCGTCCGTTCGGTTGTGCGGTACTGGAGCTAGCCCAGCTGAGCAAGATGGTGGCTGAAGGATCCGACGTATCTCCAGTGCGCGAACACACGATGCCGATCTATGTTCCGGTTAACGAGGCTCTGTTCTCGATGCTTCATCAAGATATCATCGCAAATAACTCCAAAGAGTATGAAAAATCTCCCAGGTGCTTTCCTTTCCCTTCGTCCTGTTGCAGTGATTGACGGTACTGCAGGGCCGAGATGCTGGCGGTATCGGTCAAGGTTTTCCATGGAGATGTGACTACAATCATCCGAGAGAATACGTCTCTCCTTCAAGACATCCCGCTCACCCTTCGTCTTGGCTTCCCCGATGTCGTATTCCCAGGTGACATTCGTAACGAGCTTTATATCAAGCTTTGGTCCGGAGAGTTCCCCACCTCTCACGCGCAGTCTGCGCGCCTCAGCGTGGTCAATTTTGCTCGCCCTGGACCGCTTGCTCAGAATGTCCAGGTCACCATTGACGTTCGAGATTCGTCTGGTGCTACGGTAGAAAACGCCATCTCTCTTGGGTCTGGTGAACTACCGGTGACACAGTTCCATTCGATAGTCTTCGCTCGCAACAATCAACCGACGTATGGCGAACTCATCAAACTCCAGCTACCTCTCCGGGGTGTGCCCGACTGGCACTTATTCTTTACGTTCCGGAATAGGACTGGGAATCGCGCTTTGGGGCCGGAGCGACCATTCGCATTCGCATTTCAACCTCTATTTCCTGGCCAAGGCGCGTTCTTGGAGGATGGTAGCCATACCCTGGTGTTGTACAAAGCTGACAGACTGGGCCACATTACGCCAGACATGTATCTGGCATCGTCACCTTGGGTTTTGCCCGGTCAGCGCCCAGATCAGGTGACGATTTCCCCTGATCTTCAGAGATTTGCTCCTCCCCTCCGCGACACCCTCATCATTCGCTCTTCTCTATGTTCTACCAAGTTTACCCAGAATCCAGTGCTGCTCAGCCTTCTCAAGTGGGAGCAGATGCCGGACAAGGAACTTCTCTCTACTGTGCTTAGCAAGTTCACCTTTGTCGGTGAAGGTGAAATCGTCAAGTTTTTGCGCGACATCTTTGATTCGCTTTTCGGTATCCTCATCTCTCCAACGAACCAATCCGGAGAGATGGATCATCTCGTGTTCAATGCGCTCGTGACGGTGCTTGGGATCGTGCAGGACAGAAGGTTTAGCAACTTCCAGCCCGTTTTGGACGTATACATCGAACAACATTTCAACTGCGCATCTGCATCCTCTCGTATGCTCAAGTCGATGGATAGGTTATTGAGGAATCCTACTGGCACAGATACTGCATCTCCTCTCAGAGCCGCGCTCAAAGTGTGGCATTATATCTTCAAGTTCATCACGCGCGCGCGAGAGCTGCAAAAGTCCTCGGAACTCGGGATGTCGGGCGGCGCAACCGCCGAACACCTCGAGGCGACGTTCAAGAAGGAGGTCCGGACGCATCTGACGGAAGTCAATCGCATGATGGCGACATCGTCCCCGTCATCTATCATCGGCACGCAGACGATTGCCTTGCAGTATTTTACGTCTATATTACCTGAACTCACCAAAGTACTTTCGACCATCGAGCTCGTCACTGTCGCAACAAATTTTGCCAATGCGATATCCAATGCCAAGGGGAAAATCATCATCTGGCGGCTCATCATGTACTTGCAAATCGTGAAAGGGTTTTTGTTCGACGACCCACAATCACGAGCGCTGCTCGTTCAGGCTGTGGTGCTCTGGATCAAGCCATACTTTGGTCGTTACGACGAGTTCGCGCAGACCCAGCCAGGAGATTCGGACAGTGCCAAAGATACCTCGCGCGTCAATTGGCTAGAGTCGGTGCGGTTATGTGTGACCATCCTCGCTGTGATGTTGGATAAGCTGCAGCACCAATTGGTTTCCTCGTCGGTGCTTGTGGACCGCGCTTTATCCAGACAAGAGCAAGACAACGTGGAGTATTTACTGATGCTGCTGCCCAGGTGAGCCGGTTTTTCCCGCGGATGTTTTTTGACTCAAGTCTCCTTTAGGCTTCTAGATTCGTACCGAGAATTTCAAAATACTGCGAACCATCGCGCCATCGAGCGCACGAGGACACCTACGACCAGCACTACTGCGATACCTGTGACGTTCCCGGAGTCTTATCCATTCTCTCTTCTGACATCACCGCCTAACTCCACCCGGAGTGCCACCAGCGCACCCAGTATCGCTGAGGAACACAATGTCTTCAGCCCCGGTTTGGGGGAGACCGCTATCGTTTTCCTGGCTCTTGTTCTATCTGCACCGACCAAGCATATATATAATTTCCTGGAGTCGAGCTATGACATCGAAGGGAGGGACAACTTTGCTACGCTCTTGATGCAATTCTTCAAAGTCGCGACGTCGATCCTCGACAATGACGCATGGCCAAGCACGTGGCTGAACGTGAATATCTTGGCGCACAAGGTCTTGATCAAGATGATGGATCCAGTAGCAACGCTTTTGAAAGCAATCTTTATTCCCCCACCTTCGGCTGCACAGCAGTTCAAGTCTGACCTTTGGCGTGATGCGTTCCATATGCTCTTTAAACTTCTTTCGTCGGATCAACTCGTTATTGAAGATTTCACCGCACAGGTGTGTACTATGAAACCTACTTGATCCGCAGCTTAGTTCGGTGCAGAAACGTCGTGCTGTCTGGCGTCTCGGTGGTGACATTCGTGGCGAAGGCGCTGATATCTTACTACGACTCTGGAAAGCTCTTGAATGGCCCGAAACTCCCGACGCCGAAGCATCATCGCAAGGAGTAAGTACCTGCTCTCTTTGCAGATCCGGTTCTCATCATTTTCCAGGGCTACCAACCGGTGCTCAGCCCTCTCGTCGGACAAATCGTGAATCTGTGCCTGAGTCATCATGACTCGTTGCGCAGCAATGCGGTCGGAATCCTATTCGGAATGATCATCTCGGAATATCGGCAATTTGGCCATTTCGAGCAAATTGAGAACGAGTTGGTCAAGAAATTAGACTCGCTTTTCATGTCCCAGTCGAAGGGCGACGACATCTCGCGTGCCTTCTTCATCGCACAACTACGGCAGCTATTCGAATCTGCACAGGTGGACGACGCTCTGCGGGAGCGAGTGTCAACCTTCTTGGATTGCGTAGACGCATTCCTCAAACTTTTGCTGAGTCTTAGGAACTTGCCTGAGGGTGAAGAATTCGCGGATGACCGAGTTATTGCTACGGTACGTCCGTCCTAAAGTGTCAGCGAATTCTCCTGACGTCCTCGATAGCTAAGACTGATGAACTTCATCCGAGAGATTGGTAGAGAAGAGATGTATATCAAATATGTGCACCAGCTCGTTAACGTAGGAAAAAGTGTTACTCTGACCTTTTATTTCCTAACGCTTATCGTCCGTCAGGCTCACCTGCAATCTCAAAATTACGTGGAAGCTGCACTTACCCTCAAACTGCATTCTGACCTCCATGAATGGGATTTATACTCCTTCGTTCCTCCTATGGAAGATCTTGGATTACCACAGCAATCCCAGTTCCACCGCAAGGAGACACTCTGCCTCTTGATTCTTGATTATCTTGGTCAGTCCAATTATTTTTGAGATGGTTAATTTTGACTGTCAGACTGTCCCAGGCAAAGGGAAAGCATACGAGAGCGCAATTGATATATGTAAAGAACTAGCGAAACAGCATGCTGAAGTCACATTCAACTAGTATGGTCGAGCTTTCGCATTTCACGTTAGCAATACTCACGTCCGCCTGCCATAGTACCCGTTTGGCAGAGATTCTCAGACACCAAGCTACCCTGCTGGAGCACATCATCACCGACCAGCGCTACTATCCAGACTATTTCCGCGTGGCGTTCTTTGGCGAATTCCCAGACGCAATTCGTGGCAAGCAATTCATCGTACGTTTGTACACGCCGACATTGTTCGTGTTTCGCTTACCAATTTTCATCGTCTAGTACCGAGGCTACGAATGGGAAAAGTATGGGACATTCTGCGAACGAATGCTCAATAAGCATCCAGGATCCCAGTTGTGGAAGACATCTGGGGACCCGCCCGTGGATATTCGGTTCGGTACCGATCAATACATTCAAGTGATCGCTGTCACCCCGGAACCGAATCGCGCGCTACCTATTTTCACGTGCCCTGATGTGCCTCAGGCCATTCGAAGCTATTATGAACACAGGTAAGTGATTTACCTATCTCTTGGCACCTCTTCCTGAGTTGTCGACATAGCTCGGTCAACGTTTTCAGTAGTTCCCGGCCAATTACTAAGACGGACCGGGACGGTACCGAAGAAGTGTGGCTCGAGAAGACGTGCTACACTACTGAGCAGGCCTTCCCCACCGTCTTGCGTAGATCTGACATCACGGAGTGGGAAGTCGTTGAGATTTCGCCAGTTGATCATGCGTACAATGAAGTGGAACAAAAAACTCGGGAGCTCGATTTTCTGCATTTGAGATACTCTGCCCTTGCAAAGACTGCACAAGTCTTTTCTACTAATGCATTGTCCATGACGCTCAACGGTGCTGTGGATCCTCCTTCGGATGGCATCCCCGCGTACCGGGACGCGTTCTTCAATCCTATCTATAACGCTCGGCACGCAGATAGGGAGGAACAAGTAGACCGGTTACGAACTGCGATCGACGACCATGTAAGTCCGCAATGTGTGCTCCGAAATGGGACAGGAACGAACTGATTTCTTCTAGATTCGCGTTATGGACAGCTGCCTCAAGCTACACGGGCAAATCTGCCCACCAGAGATGCTTCGATTCCACCAAACCTTGGAGGAACTTTTCCGGAAAAACTTTCCCGAGGAAATCGGGCGTATAGGGGCGCAAGGCGGGTTCGAAGACATCCCGCCACAGTCATACCCACGTGTTAACGACCAGTCGTCTTTGCACGAGAACGCATCCGTACAGAAATCGATGTCGTCAGGTGGCCAGTCGAACCTCCCTGCGCTCTCGCTCAGCACGGCTATCCCTCAGCCGGTGTCGCCGTTCACCCCCACTAGTGCTGGGCCCGAGTTTTCGTCGCCCATCAAGCGCACCCCGTTGCAGCTCCACGCCGCGCACGTCGCCCGTCATGGGATCAATGGTGTATCCTCGGGATGGCGTCAGGACGCCATGGGTAGCGACGCAGGTACCGCATCTCCGCGCAATTCGTTGATCACCGTCGGCAACGCCCCATCCGTGGCCGGCCCTTCGGGCGCATCGATTGTCACGTCCACCGTCGGTAGCATTAAAGGTCGTTTCTCTCGCTTTGGAAGCCTCAGGTCAGGTCGCAGGTGATGGCGAGATACATGGATATTTGTTGTGATGATAGTCCTTTACCCGATATGTCGTTCGTGTAGTGTGTTACGTGGTACTGTTATCTTTTTTTTTTTTCTCTTTTTGTTTTTGCTCCGGACCTCATGCGTCTTTTCTCTTTGGAAATCTTTACCTGGAAATTGTCTATGTTTTATTCATACCCTGGATGAAATACAAGCATACCCGTTCGAGTGACATGACATGATATGAAAAAACGAAAGCGGTATTGCGCCGGCGAACATGGTTATATGTGAAAAACCGCAATCAAAAGGAATGGCTAGAAAATAGATGGGTAATATCGATACAGCAGGGAGAAGCAAGTTAGATCATAAGTGAGATAAAAGGGAACAGCCGGCCAAACGCGCCGACTACACATGCTGACTCGCCAACGCCACGCCGGCGTTGTTATGCTCTTGTTGGAGCGCCTGGAAATCGAACGCGTCGTACGCGTGTATAGGATACGACGGCGAGGTGTAAATGTCGATGGACTCTGCCGAATCCGACTGGCCGTATCCGAAGACAGGCGAGAAGATGGGCTCGTGTGGCGGTATAAGCATGACGTCGTTGGCGGACGTCGTCCAGTCATGCTGAACCTGATCGCCGGCAAAGGTAGAGGTGTCGCACATAAGCATGGTCGACGACTCGGTAGCGTACATGGGCGAGGGAAGAGAGCCCGAGAGGGGTGGCACGCCGTAGATGAGGCCTGGCTCGGAATAGTACCTCCGCATGACCTCGGTGTCGAGATACATGGGTTGTAGCTGCTCTTCGGGCAGCGAGGATCGGCGGTGGATCTCCGGCGACATATGTGGACTGCATTCAGAGGGGAATTGCGAGAGTTGAATAACAGGGGACACGTGAGAAAGGTACATTGCGTCCAAGTTGGGTTCACGCGGTAGATGGGAAGAGTTATCGCCAAACGAGGCATCGATCGGTGAGGGTCCGGCGGACGTTTCTTGTGACAGCATTGTACCGAACAATGGGGAGGGGAATTCGTCCTGCGGCGAACTGGTAATGGGGGATGCGCAAAGGGACTGCATGAGTTGAATGGGTCAATACAGGTCCCTCAAAGCAACTGCTCGGCTCACGTATTTTGACAGGATCTTGTCCAGCGCGTGTGATAGCAGCTTCCAGTCGAATACTTTGACGTCCTTTTCTATCTTTCGTGGCTTCGGGTCCGGAAAGTCCATGATGCGCTGGAAGAGAGATTCGAACCCTGGACGGGCCTTCGATACGGTGGTGGGACGAAGACCCTCTAGATTTCTCCGGATGCGGTTTTTCTCGTCGACCTCAAAGTCGGCGTCGACGAGCCGCTGAAGCAAATGAATGATGTCAACAGAGGTGACGCAGCAAGAGTCGGTCTCTTCGCGGTAGATGCACGAGATGACGATGTCGTCAGAGTCGTACTCGGCCTGGGAGATCTTCTCAGCGGAGACTATGAGTCTGTTGCCGTCCTGCAAGCGTCGGAAACGAACGAGTCTGCGGCCTGCATGCAGCTCTGACTCTTCCCAGTCAAAGCAAAAGTTGTCGAGGGGGGTGGTGACATCGAGGACGACGGCTTGGGTGGAGTCCTCCAGGTCCGAGCCCATCTGTCGTGATGCCCGCCTGAGCGCTGGAGGAATAGGCTGGATCTGGGCGCGAGAACCCTGGGAAGAGCCATATTCGGAATCGGAGGAGGGTGGAGTCTGTGGTTGACTGTAAGGACTATGACGCTTCGAAGAGCGGTCCGTGCCTTCTCCGGGATTGACTCGGAGGCAGGGATGAGAGGGCAGATTGCTGGCTATAGGCGGGACAGAACTTTCTCCGCCGTCTTTCGATGTCGTCACGTGAGGAGCGGAACGAGGCTGGGCCACACACGGGGCACTCACCGACATCGCTGTAGAGAAAGTCACCAAAGGTGACGGAATCGACGACACGATTTTCCTTGTCGACGGCCTGGATGGTCAGAGGGACCATGGCGGAGGGGGACCTTTGCTTTGAAAAGGAGGGGGCACAACCCTTGAGCTGCCAACGGCCGCACCCCGGAGAGTCCAGCTCATGGACTTGGGTGGTCACGGCACGACGTCCGACGACGAGACGGATGTGTATGCCGACGGCGAGGTCTGCCTTGCAGGAGAAGTTGACGGAGATGGGGGTGCCCTCGACACCCTCGCCGGGGGCATAGCTCATGACCCAGAGGAGGTCGACGCCGGAGCAGGCGAGGCGGGTGAGGCGGGTGGAGGGGTCGCGGGCACTCAGGTTCTGGCTGGCGGTGGTGAGGGAGGGATGAGGGGGCAGGGACATGGGAGGATGGCGGGGAGAGGAGGAGGGACGGACGCGATTTAAATTGGGCGAGGGAGCGTCGATCGCGGGGGGGCGGGGAACGAAAAAGGATGATTTGGAGGGTGTCGAGCATGTCAACGGTTGGCGGGGTGGACAATGGAGAAAACAAGCTTGGTAGGGACGTCGTCGGGGTGCTTTGTGGTTGCCGTTTCGGTGGGAGACAAGAGCAGAGATCCGATCGGGCCGTCCCTTGATCTCACCGCAGAATTCGGTCTACGCGATCGGAATGAAAAGATCGTCGGGGGGCCACCGCTCACTGCACGCCATATCACCATTTTTGGTCGCTTCTTTGACAGACTCTGCCATCGCGGAGTACCCCCTCGGTCTGGACCACAACAAAACGAGACATTCCTCTTCCATCAAACGTAATTTACAACCCCACACCGACATACTCTCCCGTCCTTCCCGTGAACCTCCCCCCGACGCCGCTTTGCAATTCACGCCCTCAATTGTACACACAAGTGGCGTGCCGTGGCTCCCACTGTCCACTCCCATGATCCGTAGCGTCTCCGGGCACCGGCAGTGGCGAGGCGGGACTCCCAGTCGATTTGGTGTTCAGCGTGGACCCGGCCGGCACTCCCGCTCCCTTTGGTACCCATATTCTCGCGACGGGCGGGATATGCCCCTCCGCTGAGAGCACCCGCTGACAGCTCGTACAGCGGTCCACGAAAAGTCCTCGGTAGGAAACGAGGGCGTTCTACCAGACCAGCATCAGATAACTCCTAGCTCGTGCAGATTCCTCACCATCAGAGTTTGGACGGGTACCCGTGGATGCGATACTATCATCCTCGCGATATGTTGGGACAGCCCTTGAAATGCCAGATAGTCCGACTGCTCGTGGGGCGACTTCTGCTTGTTCACCGTCGGTAATATCACAGGCAAGCGAATCAAAAGACGTACCCTTTCCCTCGGACCAAATGCAGTGACGCTTTCCACGACAAGAGGGTCCTCGAGGTTCGTAAATACAAGTGATACGTATGCAGTGAGCACGTCGGATATGACAAAGCGAAGCACCACAGGGCTAGTGAGCTTTGGTTTCCAGGCGCCACCGTCGGCTGCTGCCTTGAGCTCATCCCGAATTGTCTTGGTCCGTGACCAGATCGCCAGCTTGCACTTGGGGAGAGTGACGTCCGTTTCAGACGACGATTTTATTTCACCGACGTTTCCTCGGTTAAACTCGCACACAAACTCGAGCAAAGCCTCTGCTCGCAGCGGGGGTGGATCGTCTTCGGAAAAAGCAAAGAGCGATGAAGAACGCGGCGGTGAAGGCACATAGGGCTGTGGAGAGCCGACCGGTGATTGTGGTCGTCTGCAGGGACATGAATCTCGTGTCTATCGAACCAGACGTACATACGTACTTGCGTTTCCGATTTTCTCTCCGGAAAGGTAACCCGAGCTCGCTTTGATCGGCGTCTTCACTAGCGCGCGCTGCTCGCAAGGCCTCCTGCACCTTGTCGCAACATACCAACTCTACAAAGTCTTTCAGCGCGCGAAAGTCGTGGGTAGGTGTCGAGTTGCTGAACGTGACCGCAAATTCCCGATCGATCGCTGGGTCGAACGGAGGGGGGAAATCGGCCAACGAAGACGTCGAGGGAGGTCTGAGGAGTATGCTGGGTACGTGGCGGAGGGTTTGCAGGCGATTGTGGACGTCTGTCAGCGTTTGAATGCGATCATGGAGGCCTGGCGGGGACACGACGTCCGAAGTTCTCGTCGCGGCGTCGGGTGATGCGTCTGGTCCCAGCGACGACATAGTGCGATGGATGATTGTAGCTTAGTAAGTGGCTGTGCAAATGACCCTTGTCCACTCGGCTACCGGTCACCGGCGTGGCGCTGAGCCGTATGGACTGATAATGTTGAGTGTGCCTCATATGCTTGAAGCGAATTGGGACTCGTCTGCTTGGCCAGTTCTGCAGGCTTGCTAGCCGCCACGCACCCTGAGCTCTGGCGCACTCCCAGTGCTGATTGCCGGTATCCCACTAATCTGGGGTTTCTCCGTGACAATTTCCTCTTCTAGCGTGAGTTCTGGTCGTTCTTCATGCGATCTTACCCTTGATAAGCGCGCACCTCCCCGCCTGCGTGGTTCTCAGCATATCTGTCATGCATCGTAATTGATGTATGAAATCCTTCTCCCCGTTACAACCTATCTCCGGAAAGCACTTGCGGTCGGTATTTATTTCCGAAGTGCGCATGCTCCGCTTCCAAGCCAATTTCAGCGCCACGTCAACATGTACGCCGCCGGTATGATAATCGTTATCTTAGCCTCATCATGACGAATGCGTGCAGTGAATAGTAACGGTCGGTTTGGACCCACGCACCCTGCAAGACCTCACGCCACCTTTACACTTCTGCATTCCTGACAAGATATTAGCTCGATCTAGTCTTCGTATTGTTTCTTGGACCCACAACATGATCATCGCATCGTGGGCGGAACGCCTGCGTGGTCATTTATAGGTCGTGAGACATGTCAGAGGATTTTGGAATAGGCCACTGAAGTACGTTCATCCGACGGCGCGCGCAAGCCACATAAACTGATCAGATCAAACATCATCCTATCAGAGATCAGTCGCGGTCTCCTGTTACTCATAAGATGACGACGGTTCCCTGCACTGCGCTCCCACCTGCGTGCGCAACTCGAGCGCTGGTGGTGACGCAAGGCAAGATAACATTAGGTTCCGTCAATTACCCGAAATGAAGGGGGGAGAAATCCAAACGAAATCCAAAGAGTTACATGACCAGACGTAAACACATCAAGGAGATGGGATCACGTTCACAATACGTCTGTAATCTCGTGAATATCATGTCTTTGAGGTATTATAATTTATGGCAGATTTTATTGCCAGCACTACCTGGGAGAAATGCATTTCAAGGCTTCATTCGTAATGGATACATCTTACCGGTCGGAGATCCCCAGAATCATGTACATATTCCGGCGCCAGCAGTACCGCAGCTGACCTGAAACGGTTTATCAGTAGCGTTTGCAAAACTTTGTCCTTGCCCAGAAAAGTGAAACACCCAGCAGGCAGCGAAGCGATTATTCATTACCGTCCAGTACATGATTTCGCTTGAGGTCCTGCGGTCGACGCCGGAGGTCGCACATGACCTTGAGCCCAACGGTGCGTTTCCCACCAATGTATGGCATCAGTCCGAGGTGATCGCTATGCTGACGAGGCCGTACCACCGCTGATTTATTTCGCCGAGGAGAAAACATGCGGCCATGGCGCCACCCGAGGAAATGCAGAGGCAGTGAGCGCTCTCTAGCCTTTAATACACAGCCAAGAATCCGGAGTTGCATTCCGTCGGCACCTCGTGGTTATCTGCGCCGCACGTAAGTCATGCAGTGCTATTCCGTTAGGAGTCGGACGTACACACCTTAACCATTGTGGATTGAGTCCGTTCCTCAAATCCAAGCGAGGTGAGAACATGCTTTTCTTGGCCTTTCTGATAATGGCCGCTCCCCAGT
This sequence comes from Nevesoporus exiguus, assembly GCA_038089155.1. Lineage (NCBI taxonomy): Eukaryota > Fungi > Basidiomycota > Agaricomycetes > Boletales > Boletaceae > Nevesoporus > Nevesoporus exiguus. The sequence continues at coordinate 19,062 of JBBPKI010000124.1, forward strand.
CACAGGCCAACGTCAATAAATTCCCCATTAGACACTTCACTGAATGGTCCCGCTAGGATACTATCATGGAAATTTGAAACAGCGATTTGGTGAGCCCACACGTGAGCTGCCGCAAGAACTTAAGGGACTCCCCACTGGGTGGGGGCATACCTGCCGCAATGAGCGTTGTGGCAGAAGGTATGAATGTGGGAAGCGATGACGATGTTTCTGCCCCTGTGCTCCGGACGTTCCGGTAGAGAGCATTCAGCGTGGCGACAGTAGCTGGGTGGAGCGAAAAATCGTGTGTAGCGGTTTGCAAGGAGATGGAACTCATGGAGTTGGTACGAGGTCGAGTTGGGTGTTGGACGTTGGCTCCTATACTGACCATCACGTCAAGCCGCGAATCAACGGCGAAAAATCACGTGACCCAGGGTAGGAGTTTGATTTTTACGTCGTGACGGAGTAAGACGAGATCATCATTGGCAACCGCCAAGGTACCCTGAAATTTTCTGGCGGCCCAAACTCCTGTAACCGTATTCTGACCGGACCTCAGGGTCCTTTTAGACTGAACTCAACCTTCATTGAGCTCGCTTCGCAACGACCGAGTAAGTCGATGTCTATTTGCACGAGCCCTAGGTTACCACAAGACGCTCTCGACAACAACAAACCCCTGAACATTTCATTGCTAGGGCGTTTTCACTCGCATAGCTGACAAAACCCGACACGGGTGAGAGTAAAAACGTTACCGATGATTTTTTCTGTCAAGATTTGTTGAAATAACAATATATGTTGGAACTCGGCTGACTACGTCTTTCAGGCACGAAGCACTCATGTACCGGCTACGGACGCTCAGCTGGCACGCATACCTCGCTTCGTGAAAAACTTGAAGCGGGAATCGGTAAGGGATGCGACGTCGCCCGAGTTCTGCACATCTTCGTGTCCGCCTTCGTTAACTCCCTGGATAAGGAGTTGCTAAAGGAAATAACATTCGCTTCCCAGCAATGACCTTGATGACGTCCCGGACATAAATCTCTCGTCAAGTTTCCCTGGCCCGCGTCGCATGACTCCTTTTAAATTGTTACAAATAACCTAACTTCGACGATCAAACGACCGCTTGCATACCTCCGCCGGAGGAAGCTCGGCCGTTGAACAGCCACCATAGAGCGTATTGCGGAAGCATATGAAGCCTATACGCTGCGGAGTATGACGCTATGTGCCTGAAAGGTACTTACGACCTCATCACTCATTTTCTTCAAGCTGTTGGATAGACACATGATAACCTCTCCCTTACCAATCAAGTTACATATGCTCCTCGATAAAATCCCTGTGGATGTGACGGACTTGCCGCAGTTGACCATTTTCTTGGGAAATCAACACCTCTCAGACTCTTCTGGTAAATTTCGGCTAATAGATCACCGTTAGTAATAGACTATATCTAGCCAGGGTGGGCTGGTACCTTCCAATAAACGTCATCGAATGACAAACTAGGGCCAGCTACTCGGCGGGCATGTGAGTGCCCCGCCGCCGTCAAAGCCCTGATGAGAGTGTACAACAGTTTGACTATCACAGGGCCTTCAATTGAGTGCTTGAAGGTTCGCTGAGGCTTTCTGTGGTTGGCTACTCTGTCCTGGATGTTCCCCATGGTCCTTGGATATTCTTGTCCCTTCAAGCCTGCCATCGCCGAGGGCGCGTCCTGCGCCTGGTTGGGGAGCTCGTTCACGCCCAACGTCAGAACCGTTACATCAGTTTCTCCCCTAAACATCTGACGACATGGGGACCGACCTTACAGTAACAGAGAAAAATATGAATAATGAACGTTTCTGGAGGACGCCGCACCCTAGCGTCACCTTTGTACCCTCGCCATTTCGGTTTCTCCTGAAGGGACCAGTTCACTTAGGCCATACTTGGGCGTTTGAAAATCGTCGTCATACTACGCTGTACGTGTAACTAGGACTGACCTACGTGAATACCCTCTCATATGTTATGACGTTACGGTATGATTAACTTGGAACGTAATCAGGACCATCATCCTACAGTACTTGCCGCTGCGGTCAGGTCACATGGAGACCCTCCTCAAGCAGAGGCTGAAATTACGGTACGATGCGGCGAGCACCAGCACCAGTGGGTACTACTGCTCACCAAGGCACGTCACCCCAAAGGACAAAACCGTCAAAAGACAAAAAGAGAAGTGTTTGTACTTGGCTGAATTCGGTCAACGACACTGCCTCTACCGTCCTTGGATTGCCGTCCGCCAAGCTATTGATTGCAGGCCCCAGGGGCCAGTACTGACGTTGTCAAGCGCTCCTAGATAGGCCAAAGGCAGCCCCACGGTGTTGTTGACGGCCAGCTTCCCCTTGATGCGCTACTAAACCCGCCCGGTAATGAAATACTAGTTCTGGACTAAGTATGCGTCTGCCAGCTCACAACTCATATCGGTGGTGGTGCTTTGGGATGTCCGAACTCCGCAAACACTTCGGGCTCTCCGGACTTGCACATTTGGCTTGATGCCTCCGGTATCTAACCCTCAAGCCAACACAAGATCCCGAGGTACGTACTTGGGGTGGAGACCGTCGAACCCGCTCATAGCCCAATATATCTCCTGGTTCATTGTCAGTACATGTTCACCGCGGACGTTGCTGGCAAGCTGAATTAAAAATAAAGAGAAGGTTTCGTCCACGTTGAGAAATGGTTAGTCTGCGGAATATAGATGTGGGCGTGGAAACACATTTGTTTAAGAGCGCGCTGTTGGCTAATAGCGTTGGGAACAACTAACGGGTTTGGGGAAAGACTATGTCAGTTGTGGCGTGACACGGGTGTGACGCGCCGCCGGCACCAGTCACTTTTCTCTACTTGCTGACAGCCATATAGTACACTCTGTCACTTCTTCCCATTTCTTTACGGAACCAGAGTGGAACGTCCAACGACGGCGCATTAGGTTTTATGTTACGGTCAGCGGGAAAAAATGCGGCGCTGAACAGGTATGTCAATGCGAGAAGATAGCCATCTCGACATGTGGCTCAGTTATGTCTTAGATCCAAGTTTGTTTCCCCAAAGGCGCCTTCGCAAATGCTCGGAGCCCTCTACTTACCCAGGTACACATCGGCACATCAAGTCGTTTTTTTCCGGTTTGCTTCTACCGTAACTTCCAAGTCGGCCACCGCTCAGCCGACGGATCGCAATGTCCCCCCTCCAAACCCACCCCGAGGGAACAAGAAGATAGAATTGAAACCCGGTCCTGTCAAGCCATCCGCACTTCGGCTAGACCCGATACCGTCTCGACCGCCCTCGTGCAACTCGTCCTCGACTTATTACCGTCCTCCCCATCACACTGGGCCTCCTACGCCTATCGAATCCGCTCTTAGCGTATTAGCTCTTGCAAAGCAGGACATTGCTTCTGCAGCTGAACGTGGCGTGTTGGAACCTCCACGAAAAGATGCTACTCCCTTCAAGCGGTTCGCCCACCAAGCTCTCCAACTTTTGGTATGTTCCCAGTCCTTCTTCGAGGTCTAGGTTAAAGCTCGCACGCCCACAGAAATTCTACTTTCGGGGACTCAAATCGATAAATACCCACAGGAAGCAGGTAGCTGCAATTGCTGCGCGCGCGAAATCTGGCGGCGCCTTACCTTCTCGAGCGGAGCAACGGTTCGTTGAAATGTACAGACGAGACGTCCTCAAGTTAGCCTTTTCGTGATGGCCTCGTGTTCGAAAGTTAATTTATCTCTAGGCTCGTACCATTCCTGGTGATCGTTATCATAGCAGAGGAGCTCGTGCCATTTGTTGCACTTTACGCTCCTCGCATGCTCCCTTCGACCTGTGTATTACCGGGTCAACGGGATCGTATCGTGTCCAGGGCTCGCAACCAGCAACTAAGTGCGCTCTTTAATCACCGTGGCATATTTGAAGCCATTTGCAAAGAGGGTAAACAATCTGGTTACGTTCCAGTAAATAGCATAGGCAATCCGGATGCGGTGTGCAGGTATGATAGGCTGCTCGGTTTGTTACCTCCACCGCTTATCTCCGCAAAGCGTGCTTGGATTACTGGCCTGGGGTCCTTCTCTCCTCGGTGCTTGGCGGATACGTAGGCATCTGAATGCCGTCGCCTTGGATGATGAAATGTTGCGGTGTGAAGGTCGTGGCCAGCACCTTACCATTCCAGAGCTCGAGGAGGCGCTGCGTGAGCGTGGAATGTAAGTTCTCGACGTGGCTCTTTGTTGTGCCGTTCTGATCCTCGACTGTGATTTAGGATACCGGAGTCGGATAATCCCTCAGCAGATGCCATGCGAGCCCACCTGAGTTGGTGGCTGGATTGTGCTGAGGTTCTACCAGAAGGCTCCGATCCCGTCAGCAGACGCCTGCTGCTACTTGGCCTGATTGGCTCGCAAAAATAACCGCACTTTCCGACGTATCACATGCCCTCTGGTTGATTGATTGTAGACACGGTATAATAACAACACGACTCACTGTCCTTCCTGCATGCTATCGCTTCCAAGTATGACTTATCGAACCCAAATCATCCTGCTCGCAGACATTGGTAACTGTTAGTACCAAGTGAAAATTTCAGCGTGTAAGTATAGTAGGCAACATGGGTAAGCAATAACTATGGACTACAATAGTATTATCTTGTGACAACCGGGTATCTGTTGACCTGAGGCACAGATGATCCAGGGGGGACTTCGGCTACTCGATCATGCGTATCCATCCCATGACTGCGTCCCCGCGAAAAGTAGCCTCCGAGTGTATGATAGGAAACTGCACGATTCTCCCTGCTAAGGCATCCGTTCATGACAGGTCCTCTAGGCCAACAACTTGGACCTCGCCTGAGACGAGGTCCCGACACTCGAACCGCGCACGTCGGGAACGCGACAAGAGGGATGCGACACTCGGGCGGCGTACCCACTCGGCGTGGTTCTCCCAGCGCGGCCCCGTGTGTCCGGTCCGCGCGTCGAATCCGGGTCTCAATGGCGCGGCGATGGCGAGCGTGTGTAACGCGGGCAGCTCGAGCTGGTCGAGCAACGTCGCCAATTGCTCTGGGTCGCCAAAGTCGAGCGTGTCCATGTCGAGGTGGACCTCGAGACTGAGGAGCGATGGGCCAACGAGCCTCTGATTGTGCTGGAGGGGAAGCTGAAGATGCAGAGCATTGCGCGAGAGTGAGAGCGTCAGCACGAGGTGCTCGAGGTTGGGAAAGTCTTGGAATAGGAGGGCGAGGTCGAGGGCCATGTTACAGTCAAAGGAGAGGTGCGTTACTTGCGGGAAGATGGTACGAGGAATGAGGTTAATCGACGACCCGTTTCCTTGGAACGCAATGCGTCTGAGATTTGGGGCAGAGGTAAAGGCAGGCGGGTTTGGTTCCAGAGGTTCATCTATCCGATGAACGGAATGAAGCGAGATGTCAAGCGATTGTAGCGCTGGCAAGGTTGCGACGTCCAAGAAGTAGTGTAGATACGTCTTGTTGACGTTCAAGCTTAAATCCCTCAGGTGCGTACTGTGCGCAATGGCGAGCTGAAAAATACTAGAGCACGACACGTTGCCATCCGGCCCGAAATCAGTGCGCCGAGGACACGTGATGCTCATGCGGATAGGACGCGTGCGGGATCGGTTGAGCCAGCGCTTCACCATTTCTACCTTGAGCTCGTAGTTCCACACACCGCGATCGCATAGTGCGATGGATGACCACAGCTCAGAAGTACCCTGGACGATGGCTCGCCATCGACGACAGACGTGCGTGAGGACCAGTGGTGCGGAACGTGCTTCTGGAATGATGTAAGGAGTGTCCGGCAAGCAGTGTTGAAAAATCTCCTGGAGTACCTGGTCAGGGACGGTACGTAGTGGGCTGAGCCGCGCTCGATGGACAGACACGCGACACTGCACAGCGTCGCGTTGACGCTCAAGCAAGCGCATCTGTGCATACAAACATGCGATGCGCGTCCGACACTCTTCAATGTCTTGAACGACGAGTTGGAGCATGGCACAATCTTGAGCGAGCGCATGTCGAGCTGAGACGTACTCGACTGGGAGAGGTGAAGACATCGAGTCAACCATGTGAGTCTCAAACTCGAGCGGAAGCATATCGAATTCATCGACGTTGGCCACCTGGACGGGTGTATCTGTGTGCTCAACGTCTTGTGCGACGAAAGTCACTAGAAATGAGGTTCAGAGGTCAGATAACTTCAAGTCCAGAAAGGCTTACTGGTATAAGCCGGGTATGGGGGACGTTGAGAGGGCGTGTCGGGTCTGTATGGGGTTTAAATTACGGGCAAAATGGGGACCATTCTGCCGGACGAGCCATCCTACGGGCTTGGCTTGGCCGACTGCCAACAGCCTGCTTACAGCATGGCCTTCGCGCCGTAATTCGGCAGCACTGGGTAATGATTCCACTTACTTCGGTTGAGGCTGCCATCCCGTTTACATACTTACACCTTTTGCTCGGAACTGGAGCTATACTGCCAAGCTTGGCCCCGTATGCGCCAACACTGTCCAACCGCGGCCCGGATCTTGGGCCGCTGACAAGCTTTGTACTCGCCAGGAAGAACGCTGATCCGTGGAGGCTCCAAGAGTTCATCCCCCTTGGGACGTATTGAGATGAGCACGCTCTCAGGCTCGTTATTGAAGACGATGTACCGCACCGGGAACGTCGAGCAAGCGTCCGGATTTCGAAAAGCCAAGACCAAGATGGCGGCCAAGCCAAAGTCGTGGCAGTCAACTCGCTCGGATTGCCTTCTGTATCTCGGTACGACTACGGCCACACGTGAAAACAAACTCCGCGCTCGACAGGGTCTTCAGAGCGTCAATATTTGCACGAGGGATGCATACGTTCGAATACATACTGCAGCGGTCGACGCTATGAGAACCCCCTAGATATCAAATCTACGTTCTTCTATTCCGCGAACGCCAGAGGTCACGATCCGTCGTTCGTCGAACACGACTGTGCCCTGTGCGCTTGCTTGCTTAAACCCATCCATTGGCCGCGCAATCTCCGTCCCCTCCCCACCGTCGAGATCCCAGACCCATATCGAACCATTGACGCCAAGACTGACACAACGGCCGTCTGCCAAAGTGAGTGCAGACACTGGCCCTAAAGGTCCATGCAGTGTGCGGACAAAACTGAGCCGTGGTACATGTGAGGAAGAGGGTGGTGGCATGTGCAGTCGATAGAGCTGGAGGTGCGTTGACGAATGACTCGGCGGAGAGACATAGGACGTTGGCGAAGAGGCGTCGCTCGACGCACCTTCGTCACACGACAGGGGTGATTCAAGTACGTCGTCAGGGGCGAGGACGACCCACTTGCCGTCCGTCTGTGTGTCAGCAACCTTTTTTACTTTACGTCCCCACTGTGCTCGCATAGCCTTTAATTTCTCATCATCTATCCACCCTTGGGGGACGTCAAAGGCGCGTGCCGAGCGTGTCCGGGCCACAATGAAATTGGCCGAAGAGAGCGGCGCTGTACCGGTCGTCCCAGAGAGAGCAGAAGCGGATGCGACCGAACCGGACGATGAGATGATCAATTCGGTGACGCCCACACTCCAGTGTGCCGGGTATACTGGGATGGCATATGTCAAGATAAGTTTGTACGACGTCGAGGAAGGCATGGCAGATAGGATTAAAGAAGTTGGTGGATGACTCGTAAACGAGCTGAGTGAATGTGTGTGCGTGATCGTGTCCCCACTAAGATCATATATCATGAGCGTAAACGTTCGAGATAGGGTGATGAGCAGTGGATGATGGTATGCAGCGTGCATGACATGAGAACGGTGGCGCGGCAACGGGATGTAGGCGAGCTTCGGCAATGGGGAAAACGATAAGGGGTTATACACGTAAATACTGAACTCCCCTGTCGATAAGAAAACAGCTAAACGCAGAAGACCATCTTGTTTGAGCGATTTAGATGACGGACGAGACTGATCGATGGCTATGGTAGATATTCCGAACGGACCACTTGGAGCGCTAGATTTGCACCTAAAGGTGTGGACTATATCCGGAGGAGATCTGAGTAAGATGACAGGCTGATAGGACATCTCTGGGGAGGCAGAGATGGTGAGAACGCCAGCCAGTAGAATGTGCCATCCCGCGGTCCAGAACGAAGTACTTTGAGAGGGTGCAGGTGTAATTGAAGCATCAGCACCAAAAGTGTCTACGGCGCAGCGGCCTTCGTCGTGTGGATGAGATAGCCAATGCAAAAGCCGCCTTGATAATGCCCACCATTTCTCCAGTTTGAGCTTATGCGGTACATCCACTTCCAATTGAGAGACTCGGAGTCGGTTTTGAGAAGTGGTACACGAGATGGAAGCCCCTTTACCATGCGACCATCCGTTCGCGTATAAAATCCATTCCCACCTCGTAGTCGAGCTTTGCCGAAGTCCCTGACGTAGAGTGTCTTCCAAAGCTGACGACGATAGGGAACCGAGTTGCGTCGGTGACGTTCAACTTCATCCGCCTCAAAAGTAATGTATGTGCAAGTACCTGATTGTCGCACGCCAGCCTGGAGCAATTCTTGTTAGCGGCCTGGACGGCGCACAGGTCCCTCGAGTTGAGGAATGAGAATATGAAGAGGACGAGCTCATCGTACAACGCATTGTCAAATGAGGTGATGATAGCTCGCGCAGATGGTGAATTCATACCATGTTGACGCTTTGGTTGGGGTAGAGGGGCTGGAGACAGGCGTCGTTTGACCGTCATTGCAGCACAATTGAAGCAGGTGAACGTCAGCCGAACGGACTGACACGGTCTGGGAAAACCGGCCCGCAACGGATCGTCTACAAACAAGAGGACTTGGCTCCGAACCGTCGATAACGGCAGTATCTGCCTCGCGTGATGGCACTGCGGCAGAGCATCCTTCTACTGGGAAAGCATACTATTATGCCACCACACCATACAAGTATAACCCTTCCTCACGAGCATACCCGATTCCTATCCCGTGTTCTCTTGTTCAATTGTAAGTTTGTAACGGCGCCTCCTTGGTGCAGATTTCAGCGCCAGATAGATCGATCCATGTTGATCCGTTCCATACTAGATCTTTCTCATGGCTTCTGTTAACGTCCTCTTGTTTGGAGAGACAGGTGTGGGCAAGAGCTCGGTAATCAACCTGATTGCGGGTCACCGAGTCGCTAGCGTCTCTCCAGATGCCCGTCTTTGTACCTTGGCTCCAAAGCCGTATCGCCTCTCCGTCAATGGTAGGGTATTCAATATCCTAGATACGCCCGGCTTGGAGGTACCAGAGACGGACGCCCTCGGGCCCCTGGCAACCGTCGAAAGCTTCCTCGGACTCATCCAACAGCTAGTCGAGTTCGGCGGCATCGACCTCCTCCTCTTTTGCGTACGTAGCGGACACGTCACCGCAAGGACGCGGAGCAACTATCAGTTATTTTACGAGGGACTTTGCCGGTCACAAGTGCCCATTGCGCTCGTGATCACCCACCTCGAACATGAATCGGACATGAATGCGTGGTAGACGCGTAACGTGCTTGGTCTCGGGAGCTATGGTATCAGAGCCATTGGACACGCGTGTGTTACTGGGCTGCCGACGCACAGCAAGTATCAGGAGTCCCAAGCCAACATCATGCGGATGCTGTCTGGATACGACAGTCAGGGAAGGCTCTTCATGCAGGCCGATTTGTGGTGCATAGAGTTCTTGCGTTCCTCTGGATTGTTCGCACCACTGAAGAGTTTGAAGAGAAAGGAGCTACTGAAGGTCCTCATAAAACAGTACAATTTGGATCAGAAGATTGCAGAAGAGCTTGCAGCGGCGTTGATTGGGAATAACGAACTGCCAAAAGCAAACCTAATAGAAGTGTGTCATCCATATTCCAAGACAGTTTCAGACATTGATGGAGACTAATAACAATCAGGCTTTGCATCTCGCAGATCGAACTGGGTGTAACTCCAAGCCACAGCCGAGGGGAAATACTGTAAGCGGGGGTCCTTCTAGAATGGCCGAGGGCAGGCGCGAGCGAGTGAGTCTTCTTTATAGAAAGTCCATGCGACGTGTCTAACGGACCGTCTCAGCAAATGATCGCAAGACCCATACGATGGACTCGTTCTTTATTCCAGTCACCGGCATAGTGAATCCTTTGGCATGCGGTTACCCGAAAATGATTTGTCTAAGTTTATCTACACGGAACCTGTTGCAGTATCTGGTAGAACAATTTTGGCACTGCAAGTACCAGTCAGTTATATAGGCGTTGTGTCATGCAGATGAAATTGAAGCACTCTGGGCGTCTTCGCGTCCTTGTCGCGATAGTATCAGCGAGTGATGTCCGACAGCACTCGACTGTTACGCAGACGGAGTGGTCCATTGAAAAACGACCATAGTTATCATCTTGGCTCTCCAGCCAACATCAAAGTGCTGTGCATCTAGTTGTCGCAATTCGGCCTCTCTACCACCCCCAGGAGATCCCGGCGGGGAGTGTCATACACTATCGACCCTTGTGAATTCGTCATACCATTGTTAGTGGCATGACCACCGGAATCGGTGTGGTCCTCCCGGTTATCCTGGATCCCAGATGCACACGAGCTGCTTTTTCCTTGTCGCGATTATGCTCCGAGTCATCGACGGAGAAACTGAACCGAAAAACTCTATTCAGGGTGGACAGGCAAGTCAGGAAGAGAAACGTGGGGGCGAACACAACGCTCGAACCTCCTTGATACTGTCATCGCTCGTATATCGGCACCGATGGACGTCGCCAAAACCACCTGCCTCGCAGTACTGCCAATCGTTTGGTCGAATGATCTTGTTGGTCAGATCAGGGATGGTCGCCGATGAGAGCTTGGATGGTGCAAGCTCGGACCTACACTTCCCTGTCAGCGACTAGTGGATTAGCACGAAGACAAGACGACATACGGTTCAGGTAATAACATCCCGGGCAATACTGTAGTAGCTCAAACAATTCAAGGGCGTACGTTTTGTTAATGTTGGGAGTTGTGCAATGCTGATCCCTGGAGGTAGTGCTGTGGCGGCCGCATAATTTATGCTGTTGGACACGCACGAGATGAGAATAAGTACGAAGCAAGCATTAATCTGACTAGTACGAATTCCACTGGACTACAAAAATAGTGACAGTAATACTAGGACCCAATTACCAGGAGGACTCTGAAATTCATGATCACCCGCAGTACGATGTAAACTTTGTGGACTAGCTCAAAGTTTGAAAGTTACTGCGACAAGTAGTAGCACATAGGGCAATGAGGTTGAATAGTACATAGCGTAGTGCATGATCGAGGGTGACTAAATATGGCCCCGTGAAGAGAAAGGAGGTGCGATAAACGAATATAACTAGGCTCCTGGCCCAGCCAAGAAATCGAAAAGGGAAGCCTCCAAAATGTAGCACCTTGGCGAGAGTTTTCGGACATAGACATCACTGTCTGTCGAACCTCCTCACAAGGTCATCCGCAAGTGGGCGTTTGCGCTCGTCAGAATTCCAGCACAGCCGAATCAACGACTTGTGCCAAGGACTGACATGGTTATCCTGATTCGGTATCTGGGGACGTTCCCCTTTTATAACAGTCACAATAAGGACAGGTGAAGGAATCCCTTCATATGGTTTCTTCCCGGATAAGACCTATCAATGTCACATCAGACAGGTATCGTGTAGTGAAATAGACTGACAAACATGGAGTATGAGTCCACCAAAGGAGTAAATATCACAGGGTTTCGTAGGATAAAACACGTTGTCCTGGGAGGTATATGCGCGTTTGAACAATGCAGGATCCGCGAAGTGCACGCCGCCGCAGATGCCAGATTTTAGGTATGATGTCCCTACAAAATCACTGATGAAAGAGAGGCCAAAGTCTGTGATGCAAGCTGTCCCATCGTCATCGATCAGGACATTGTCCTATGGAGAAATGGTCAGCGGCCCTTCCGAAACACTACCCTAGAGTCAAGGCCTACACTGTGAAGGTCACCATGGATGACGCCTTGGTTATGGACTAAGGTAGCGTTATCAAAAACAATTGCAAATATGACCATGGAATTGATACATACGATACCTCAGACCGACCGCAATGTCCCCAAGCTGCCACAATGTCATTATTGAGCGTATGCACGTCTGCATCACAATTCAAACTCACTAGACGATGCTTCTCAGACTTCAATGTCTGGTGGTGAGCTAGGTGCCAGGATAGAGATCCATTGCGGAACCACGGGCTGACTGCGCTGGGCAAGGGTCCGAAGCCGGACACTACTCCAAGTAGAGGGACGATGTTCTTGTGTCGTAATTTCACCCAGATCCTCAATTCTCTGCGAAGTTTCTGAGGCGAACCAGTAAGTAGAGTGATTTATACACATCTGAGGAGATCGGAGACTCCGATATCACCTTCTCATAAGACTTCATGTCTTCAACACCGTTGCCATTGGTATTGAACCTCACTGCTTTCACCGCGACCTGATTGTATTAGTTAGCAGGGACTCGAATGCTCTGGAAACCGACCAACCATGCGGGATATTTCCCCTAAGATCAAGTCGCACTCCCACACATCTCCAAAACCCCCACTCCGGCTGGCCCAGCCCTTCCTCCTTCTGACAGCAGTAGTCGAAAGCCTGAAGGTCAGTTCTCCGGGAGAATCTGTGACAAGGACAATATTGATGATTGTTCGCAAAGAATTTAGAGGACATACCTTCATTTTCCTCCGTGCAAGACTCCAGATATGCGTCAGAGTGTGAAGTGCAACTGCTGAAAGAGCTTTTTATGCCCCGTAAGTCAGGTGCTTGAGGTGGATAATATTCACGTACCCAGGTTGAAACATCGATTGCGAGGAAGATCCAGAGCTAGAAACTTCTTCGCTGGGGGCCTGCAGTCGATCACTGGCTCTACTGGTGAGGAGATTTGTGTTGATGTGTGGCACTTTTATGGAAGTGGCTATGCTACGAGGAGTCGGAGGTTCGACAACTGGACTCGGTAGAGTCGATTCGGCAGGAGAGTTGGCTGTATGATAACTCGAATCTGTTATCGAAGGTGCAAATCTGCCTTGAAGGTTACTCGAGCGATGCGCAAGAGCCTCCACATCAACGCTAGCCTTGCCTGTCGCCCCAATCATTCGACTCCAGATCCCTCCCTTACGTTGTGGTGTGGAAGTAGGGGTCAATCTCGGAACCGGCGAGCCAAAGTAAGACCCACTATCCTCCGCCTCCCAACGACGACTTTTTGAGATCATTTCGATGAGCTTTCTCCTAGATTCGGCTAGTCGAGGGTGACCTGCAAGAGCGGTGATGCAAACGTGGTCGTCGAACTCCATCTCGAGCTCCTCGAGGCGACCAGAGTTCCTACTCCACCAATCGTCCATGTCCTTTTCCTTCTCTAAATAAGTGACCACAATGGCTACCGGCGCAGCCAGCCTGCGCGTGATGGTGCAAAACTTCTTATAATAATTCCTCGACGCCTCGGTCGCCCTAGATCCGCGAATGCAGTATACAAGGAGATCAATCTCATGTCTGCAGTGCCTCTCCTTGAGGAGACTTCTGAGGTCTTTTTCCGCATTTCCTCCGAAAAGGATTCGAAGGAAGCCACGGCCTTCACCAAGGCCACGGGTATCCCATAGGATATACTCGGCATCATTGAACATGGTCTCGTAATGGGTGCTAGTTTGTGTGCATGGTTGAGAGTCGTTGGACACCGAAGCGGGAGTACCAGTCTTAAGGAGGAGGTTTATAGCAGAGCTCTTTCCTGCTCCGGTTTCTCCGATAAAGACGATATTGCGCCGAACGCGGGGACGCTTTGTGTGTCGGTGTAAGTATCGGCGAATATGGCACGAGATTCCAAACGGACCTTGAAGGTGTCTGAGTTTGGGATCATGACTCTGGGCCACACTCAAGACGCCAGACCAATCGCCAGTAACCCAATCCAGTGAATGGAGGCCCGAGTCCGCCGCCCAGTCTAGAATCAGCTTCTACGCCAGCAAATGACAGTTATCGACTGGTGAGCCAGCTAGTCGTCATCAAATAGCAATCAACTGGCTTGAGAAGGAGGGGACAGAAAGGATTGATGGGTTGAGGTCAAATTGCAAGACCTCATTCGAATGCATGGTGGGGAAAGCCACGAGTGCTGATAAGGCGTGTGGAATGACGATGCATGCGGAGTCTAACTCAGGTATGAAACACGCGTTCAGTGGCAGCCCGGGGTGCGGTGCTCGAGAGTATCCGAAAAGGAACCCTCATAGCCTTGAACGTTTGAACACGAATCACCATTCACCAGCCAACGAGCAGGATCAGATTGTTTGCTAACCACACATGTAGTACAAACCACCAAATACTCAACACGCACTTCGATCGCAATGGGTGACCTACTTGGTGAAGAAGGACCCTGCAGACATGTGTAGTCCAGGAGGACTCTGAGGCTGATGATGAGCGCCCGAAGAACCTGTTAGTTGCATACAATTTGTGGCCGACCTTAAGGGTAGCATGCCGGTGATACCGGGGGGGGCGTGCGCGTGAACCCTCAGCATCAGAGAGCCTTGCACTTGAGCGGAGACTTACATCCCGAAGCATTCCGTTCTCGAGCCAAGGCAGTGGCGACCTAGCGCCAGGGTGGGACCTGCGGGTGTATTGGCACGATCGAGTCCCGAGCCTGAGAAGACTGCCTCACGACGACCCGGCGTAAACTCTGAATCGCTTATTATAGTCACCAGACTAGGCGGATCAGTGGATCCTGCCAGGAGCCCGATCACCGTGGGAGTACAAGATCAGTGATAGCGGCTCCATCTGAACGCCGACCATTAGGTCGACATTGCTCTTCGTAATTGTAACTTGGCCAGCAAACAGCTCGAACCATCTCCGTAACGCGACAGTACTGGCGCAACTTGAGCGGTGACATTCGATCGAACGGCAACGCCTGGTGTTTTGCCGCCCCGTAGCTCAGCGCTCAGCTTGGAGGGAATGACCGTCCCTCATGTCATGCGTTATGATCATAGAGGATTTCAAATAGAATTGAAGATGCACAGTAGGCAGTTCGGGTTTCGACAGCTGCTAATAGAAGGGTGGCATGCAGCGGCTACGGCAGAAGACCATATTATGCACCATGAGATTCGCATCCCGTCGTCAAAAAACTCTTCAGAGCCTCGCTGTCGACCCATGGATGTCAAGATTCCTTGAGTAATTCTCTGGTCCGTGCAGGCGCTAGAGTGTGTCCACCGGAGGGCCTGCAGAACGCAAGGGAGCCATCCAGTTCTTACTCCACGATCGTTACTTAGCTGATGCCACAGTGTGAAATGGTGGGACGTGACGATCACGTCGACATGTTCAATTCGCGCGGCGCATCCCACTAAGCTTGAGTTGAAATCGTGCTACCGTTAGGAACGTGTAGTGCAAACTTCAGAGTCCTGCGTCGAACAAGACGATTTGTTCCCCACCACCTCTGTCAATTCGAATAAGCTTTTTCGCTACGCAAGCATACAGCGCTCTTGTGCTTCCGATGGCCACTTTTAATTGATTTAGGGGCATCGCGTGGTTGGGCGTCGAGAGAAGCGCGTGGAGCAGCTGGGCAGTATTCACTTGATGGTGCGTCGGACTGGCAGTTGCTGAACTGATGGAGGAGACCGAAGACGCAGGAGAACCGGGAGAAGCCGACCGAGTGGCCATCGATTCGATAAGGTCACTGGAAAAGTGAAGAGTCAATACTTGACAAGCGGCGCAATAGGTTGTACACGCGTACAGGGTCTCTTTTGCCCGAGAGGGCTTCTCCCCGCCTTTACCCGGGAGCAGGATGTCACCAACAGTACTCCATATCCGAGCCTGAAGTATACTTTAGCGAGCAGAGCGAGGAAGAAATGAAGTAAACGACACTTGCCACAATGCTTTCCAGCTCTGGAGTGATGCGAACCTTGTTCGCTTTTGGCAAAGGGCTAGAAGATGACTGGGCCTCAGCCGTGGGAGGGATTATCTGTGATTGGCTATTCATAGTTGAGGACGACAATAAATTGTCCGACTCTGGGAGAGGCGCCTTTGGAAGTACAATAGTCTCTTCATCCTGAATCTCTTCAGCTTCTTCATCCTGAGCGCCAGGAAGTGGGGTTTCGAAGTCGTGTACAGAGTCAAGTTGAACCTCAACTAGGCTGGGTTGCTCATGCAAATCCTCTCCAGCATCTTTGCCTTCGCATTCATGCGCGTGATGCCCGCCAAGCATGTCACTTTCTGACAAAGCATCTGAACCATTCTTCGTGGGGCTACCAGCAGTCAAGCGTGCAAACACTGATTTTGGAGGCGCAGGCCCGGGACTATCGAACGACGCGGCGGACAACGCTGCAAAGTCGGGCTCCTCTTCTAGAAGCCTGTCTGTGAACCGTAGCGTGCGTCCGGACGTAGCCGGAGTTGACCAAAACGCGTCTTCGTGACACTCTGGGTCTAGAGACGGTGACAGTGACCGTTTGGGAAGAGGCTTGGAGCCCGCTTTTGGCTCAGTGACTGGTTTAGGTTCGTTGGATCGGAGAATGGCTTCTTTCTGTGTGCGTCGAAGATCAGGTTTAATTCCAGACCCGAAAGATTCATCGTACGTGACTTCGTAACTCTGCGAGACGGTTCTGAAGATCAGTGATTCGACGTTCTTCCTCGGCAACGCCACTGACTGGAGGAGCAGACTCGGGTGTTGCCCCTGCGCTAGTCAACTACATATACATGATGATCAGTCTCTCTGTTCTCTTGTTAAAAGCACGACAGACCTCCTGGAGGGTCTCGTTCAAACTCTTGATATTCTCCCGTGTTTCCTCGAGTTGCTCGACGATTGCTACCACCTGGGAGCGAGCACGCGGCATCCGGCGTATGGACTGACTGAGAGCAGATCACAACACGGTAGAAGGCAGAGCTGACAGAGCACGTACTATCGATCCAAGTACTTGAGCGCAGCATGTGCATACACCTCGGGTTCGTACTCTTTGGGCCGCAACATGCCCTCCCGTCTCGGGGGTTGCTTTCTGAGTGGTGTAGCGCCAGGGAACTCGACGCGAGAGATCTCACCCCGACGCGCGCCGTAGTCTGGCTGCTTGCGTACATCGGCGTCTGGGGCCGGCACGAGCGTGAAAAGGCCGAGTTCAGAAGCATCGATGTCGCGAATGAGGTCACCAAGGGCCGTATCGAGGACGGCGAGGGTGAATGGGATCGCAGAGGGTGCTGGGTTGTCTTCGCTGGGGACGATGGCAGCTGCTGATGTGCGTATCGCCTTGGCAGTCACTGCGAGGTGGTCGATTCGGTCTGAGAGCGATGTCATGTCGAAGTCACACGGGAACAACGTCTACGGTGACGCGAGTACGGACATGGTACGTTCCGCGATTGGCTTGCAAGTACAACAAGTCCACCTTTTTGTTCCGCTTTGCACAGCTACTGGCATAGGGAGCTTCCCATCGTCGTCAACGTCAACGTCGGTGGTGGCAGCAGCTATAAACGTCGGCCAAGTGCCCGCACCCGCCGCGGCCGTTCAAATCAAGGTCTGTGACCTGTTGCTATTGGCATGTCTTTTCTCCCACTCGGCCACGTACCATTTCCAAGTTGGCCGACGTGAGTGCCCCATACTTGATCCCTGGCCCAGATATGCTCCTTGGTCTCGGTAGATGGTCGTACGATAGTGGACCGTCGTCTCCGACCGCTCGAGTGTCCACCGACGCTGGCATCAGTGGCCAAGGAGGCAATCATGCACCAGGTGGCTCGGACAGGGTCGGACAAGGTCGCAGCGATCACCGTCGCACAGCGTCCTCCGATGACGCAACACCCCGACAACGAGCCGCCTTACCCCGCACCGGGCCCTTTGCCGGTTTGTCTCGCTCCGTCTTTGCCATCGTCATCTGCACGGTGGCTCATACCTAGGCTTATGTACTAACAATATGCTAGATTTCGATCCTGCGACGCCGCTCGGACGTCAAAGCACCGACACCAATATCTCGGATTCCGGTTTGTCCGAGAGTTCGCATCAGCCGTCGCATCACCAAGCCCAAAGGCGCCTTGGCTTCTTTCTTCCGAACACCGCCACCAGCAGCAAAACACTGGCATCGCCTCCAACCTGCGCCCATCTTTGCACCCATCTCGACCCTAAAGCGCAGTCTCACTCTCACTCTCGGTTAGAAATCACGACACGCAAGGATATATTAATACCAAGCATGACATCTGCAGCTTCTTCGAGCGCTGTGAACAAGGGTCACACATCGCCGACCAAGGTGAGTTCGGGCGGAATTAACACGCTCACTGAACCCCACCTCGACCACTCATAACCACTCACAGCCCTCGGCGCGTACCTACGATGCCAAGCTTGTCACCCGAGAGATGCATCGACTGGGCACGCTCGCAGGTCTTAACCCTGCGATCACGACGTCGCTTACATCCAATGCATCTGCATCGACGCTCACGCTAGCACCGTCTACCTCGCCTTCGACGGCCACGCTCGTGCCTGGTACATCGCATAACCATGGGATCAGTGCCCTGAGCAGTGCGATAGCATCTGATAAAGACAATCCCTGGGGCACGCTGCATGTGCATGTCCTACCCCTGTTCAATGAGGAACCGTTACGTGTACCAATGTGAGATTCCATACCGGGTCCTTCACTTAGTCACGCTGACAGCTCCAAAGAGAGGACCTGAACGCTCTTGTAAGACGACACATTCAGACGGTCCTTGCTGCGTCGCCATCGAAGGCTCTGACGACTCTTGCGACGGATGCACGAGAACTAATTGGTGCGGGAATGGTCACCATAAATGCGAAAATGGCTTGCTTGTCAGATGAACTACTTCCGAGTCGCTTAGTTGAACTATGGTCCTTTTTCTGGGACCACATACTGCCATATGTTGAAGGGGTGAGTGTGACTAGCTGGTTATCCTATCGTTCGACACAGCGTTTGTAATCTAGGTCCTGTTGCCATTGCAAACCGACCCACTACTAACGTCACTGCACCGCACTGCCAAACAACACCGCGCTAGCTCTCCGACACGTCAAGGCGTCAACACTGGAGCAGCTGTTGGATCACGTACAGCCCTCTCGCCCACTATCGACGTCCGGAGCGTCGCACTCTGCGCATTCCGCGACCGTGTTGTTGTACCGCTACATAATCAGTTGCACAATCTACTCTCGCCAACACAATGTAAGGAGACCCTCGTCAGGTTGGGCTCATACCGCCAGCCAAGGCTACAACAAATGTACGTATGTCCGACCCTATGATGATGCTACGTCCTAAGCACAAGCAGGTTACTCGTACTCACCTCGGAGCGACGTGTGCGTCCACCATCACCAACGCTTTCGCTCCGTACGCCGGACGTCAAGCCAAGTGCGGGCGAAGCGGCCATCGCAGACCTCCTCCGGCTCTTCTCGCAAAGCCAACATCACGCCCGAGCGCATGCGCCTCACCATGCCACACGCCACTCGTACACGCGAGGACTGATGGCGCGCGCTGCCACGCCAAGCTTCTTGTCCGCCGGCATCCCACGGGACCGGCGGGGCCGCATCGGAGGGCACGACGTGAAACGGATGATTCTTAGCGCGGGTGTAGGGAGCGGGAACGTGCTGGTGGATGATGCGGATGCAGACGCGGAAGATGAGGGCGGGAACGAAGGAAGCGAGACCCCGCGCGTGGGTGCGATAGAGTACCGCGACCGGAGAAACCCATCTGCACGACTGGAATCACAGCATGCGAACACGGGCGGATGGGGGCTGGGGGCTGGGAACGTGGAAAAGGAGGAGGACGATGACGACGACGAGACGTTGAATTGGGATCAGGCTCAGGTGAGGCTCCGTTGGTGGTCTCTAACGACCACGTGTCACTGACGACACTGAAACGCGAACCAGGCTGCTGTGGAACGAATGATTGGGATGAAACCCGAGTCGCCTACCGAGATGCGTAGACGTGTAGGTTGATCGTTGTACTTAAAGCATGGATTATCGCTGCTGATTAAAATGCGACGACATCACTGAAGGGATTACGCCCCTAGACGACTCAACAATATTTAGGAGGTGCGTGAGCTCAATGGTGTGGCCACTAGCATTCTCAATGGCAATTTGTGAGCCCGATGAGAAGACTGCATGCTTACTGAGGGGATCACACCTTGTTCTCTATCTGACCGCCTTCGTTAGTATCCTTGGCTTCTGGGTTGATACCTTGCATGATTGATTCGTTCGATATGTGACATGTCTCAACTATGGTATCAACGATACAATCGCGCTTCGCTATACGCTGCAGTTCCTTGTTGCGTCTAAGCGATGTTTCATCGATCATGTCCGAGATTATACATCGGAATCCATCGCGTGCTAGCGCCTGATTGAATACAAGGAAAAGAGCTGACTCGGAGTAGGGCATGTGCGAAGCCCTATGATCTTTATCGAGGGGCTCTATCGAATCTTTAATCATGTCTTCTAGTGTGTCGAAAGGCTGACATGATGAATGCGAGGAACGTGGGTCGTACTTGGTATTGGACGATCAAACTTGAAAGCCACTATGAGCGCTGAGCCAGGAGGACAAGTAGTTGAACGCACAAAAGGGATGAATTTGTCGCGGCATAGTCTCCCGACACTGAAGACGACATCGTGTTCACTGTCACTGGTCCACCGAAGTGGCGATACGAGTCATAGAGCGAGTTCTGAGCAAGCTGTGTCGCCAAAGAGAATTCTCCGAGCGTGAAATTCGAGAAGAAGGAATCTAGCCACTCTGGCGGAAATGATGTTCTGTTTCTCCTGCTTCTTGGTGGCATGTTGCTCTGCTTTAAGTACCCTGTTGCAGGCATTGAGACGGTGTGGGATCACATCCAATTCCATCTCCTTGACACGGGAAGAATTGGGACGGGGTAGCCACGGTTGTTGATCAAGAGTCCGAGTAGCTTATGCTTCTGGGCCTCCTTATGCAACCACTTTAGTACACTAGTGCAGATTACTGATCGGCTCATACGTTCACTCACGTGTGACGAATGACGACATTCGCACCACGATCGTCGTTCCATGTCTCGCATGGAGCGTCCACCTTGTCTCTCTCCAGACTTGATTTGATAGTCATCGTAGGTTGCGATTATTGCAACATAGGAGTTATATAATGTGACGTCATCCATGACCGAAGGGACTACCCCCCTATCGCAACGGAGGAGTTATATAACAGAGGGGTCACCACTTTCTGCTCTCTTTCACCGTCAAAATGGCTGGTGCGTACGTGACGTCTATATGACCCCCCTCTCACTGATTCGGCGGCCAGAACACACCAAAGAACCGTCCCGCGTCGCAGCAGGTCTCAAGGCCGCCATCCGCAATCCCAACGTCTCCGAGGAGGCACGAGAGCGCGCCATGGAACGTCTCAAGGAGATGGGACAAGACGTGGAACCTACCGAGGAGTCTGCGCCTCCTGCACCTAGCTCCGAAGAGTCTCCCCGTGTGCTCGCTGGCTACAAGGCGACGCTAAGTAGTACGTCGTCTCTCACTTCAGTCAACTCAGCTGAATGAAGATTTTTTTTCTCTCCTCCTCTCGACTCAGACCCGTATACCTCCCAGGAGGCCAAACAACGTGCCGAGGAGGTACTCCAGGCAGCCGGCATTCTCGAGAGGTACCCTGAGCACAGCGACGAAGAGCACCAGACGCGCGTGTCTGCGGGCTACAAGGCCGCCCTGCATAGTACGTCGAGTGAATCCCGACGCGTTCCGTGCCTGAATACCTCTTTGACAGATCCCC